>VMDO01006644.1:0-98209 GCA_007922755.1 Pedetes capensis
AAATGAAGTTGGAGCTGGAAAAGCAGAACATGGAGGGATATAGTACATTATAAATTTGTTCATAACTCTATTCTTTCCAAAGCATTCCCTGTGCTGTTTGTTCACGATAGCCATCCTCTTTAATAGAGGAGAAAACTATGGTTTAGAGGGATTTAAAGATGTGCCCGGGGCTGGGATTTAGCTCAGTTGGTAGAGCACCACTTTGCAGTCTCTGAGGTCCTGAGTTTGATTCCCAGCACCACAAAAATGGGAGACTAAGCACTGAAAGGTCTCATCTTTGCTGAAGTATCACCCCTTCAGTGACCACCACTAAATCCCTGACTAACCACTCCAATACTAGGGCTTTTAGGTCAGGAAAACCAAAATAAAGCCTAATTATATGGGAAAATTTATTCAGGCAATCAGGTGATATTAGGTGTCATGGGGACAAAGTTATCTCGAAGTAAGAACACCAAGTTGAGTGACAGAGGTGAAAGACAATAGATCAAGGGTCAGGCAACCAGCATCCTAATCCCAGCTCTCTCACTCACTAACTATGCCACTTCTACTCTCTGTGCTCAGTACCATTGTCTGTTAAATGGTGAAAGTGGAGGATGGATTAGATGATCTCCAAAGACCCTTCCAGTTCTAAACTTCTATGATTCTGCTTATCATGAAATGGGTAGAGATTCAGCAGCAGGTGATAGCTATACTAGAAGGTTGAGAGCCATATGGCTGAGGTAGCAGTTTCTGTTTGCAAAGAAGTGTCAAACCTGGTCACAATGGGGAGTCTTCATTCTGTATAGTGTAGGAACTCAGGGCCACCCCCACCTTCCTCTCCTGAACCTGCTCAGGTTCTGGGTGCATGAGCTTAGCATTGCCAGCTCCCCTCTGGTCCCTATCAGTCAGTCACTACCTGCCAATTCTAAGATACTGCTCACTTCTTTTATTTCCTGTCTGTCTCCTGATGCATCCATATTGCCCCACCTAGCTCAGACCCTCTCCACTTCTCTCCTGGGCCTCTGTAACATAGCTTACTTTTTCTTGCCTCCACCCCCTTGGTCTATGTCACACCTCTCTTGGTTTGTCCCCCATCTTTTTAACCAACCTTTCTCAGTTCCCTTTATCTTTCTGTGTCCTCATCTGCCTTCTCTCTTTCTATTCACTCCTTAAATTTGAGTGAACCCCCTAAAGTTTTGTCCTTGGCCATTTCATAATGATAACATAATAACAAAAGCAAAAACAAGTAGGATTTAAGAGTGCTCATAAGCTACAAAAGGCTTCACATGTATTTTCATTTCATTCTGTAAGACAACTATTATCCTCCAGTCAATTTTGCCTTCATGGAGTTTCTAAAAACTATCCTTTCCTTTTTATTTCCATTGCCAATGGTCTAATTTAAGCCCTTAATACCTCATCTTAGAAATTTGCTTCAGCGCCCTGGCTGACAATACTGTAGGTCTTAGCAGTTGATGAGAAGGAAGGGATGTAGTTCCAGTTAACCAATTGACCAAGGGCTTTCAGCTTAACTCAACCAGACCAGGCTCCACTCAGAACAGTGGTTATACGGTGGGCTGTGCTGTAAAGATAAGGCACTCAGAACCAGAATTATTTGAGGGAAAAGATTACAGTCACACACAAACCAGAACCTATGATTGGTCCAAGAGGAAAGAACAATTCCTGATGAAATAGGTGAAGGGCTGCATAATGAACTCCAGAAGAATCTCCTTAGCGGCCCCAGCCCCCAAGATTTGTGCATCCATCCCAAAGGCTCTTCACGCCACCTGATCTGCAGCTTCAGCTTGTGGGAGAAGGTAAATCTCCACTTTCTTTTTTAAGTCAGGAAAAGTCTCTCCCTAGGAAGAAAAGAAGAATAAGAATAAAGAAAGTAATATTGGAAATACTGAAGAAATTTAAATTCATGACCTTTTTGTAACCGGTGGAGATTTTTTGCAATCATTATGACATTGTATATTTTGTCTGCTCCTAATGATGCTTAAAGCTTTTAAGAAAAACTGATAGATTTATGAAGAACTTGATTTTACTTGCAATCAATGTTTAAATATTTGTAGAACTATAATTTGTTAATTTCAGAAGTTTTTGATTTATTGGTTGTATAAGTAGTATGAGAATAGTTAAGGGAATGTTAATAATTGAATAAAGATTAATAAATTGGACATCAAAGTACAAAAAAAAAGATTCTTTTTTCCATTCCTGAAAGTACATGGAGTCATTAAATAATTTATCATGCTAAACTTCTCATCTCTGATTTCTGTATCTTCAGTTGATTCTCATACTATTCCCAACACTTCTGTGACTTAATCTCCTCACCTATAAAATGAGATGACATTACTACCTGGGAATTCAATGAAATAACTCCATCCATAGCACTTGGTACAGTGCCTAGCACATAACTGCTCAATAAATGTTGGCTATCTTCACCTTCCCTCAGGTACCACTTTACCATGCCATCTTCTGCTCAACACTCTTCAATTGCTGCCCAGTGCCCTCGATTCAAATCTAACCTCCTCCACCTGATGTCAGGAATCTTCATGTTCTCACCTCTGCCTGCTTCCCAGCTTTGACCCTCATTATTCCCCCTCACCTACCAGACAGATGAAATTACTATCTGCTTCACCCTGGTGCCCCCCATCATCATTTTTTTCAGACTGTCTCTCCCCCTGAAATGCCTTGCCTCCCTCTCTGCCATTATTGCCAATTCAAACCCATTCTTCAAAACCCATTTCAAATGCCACATTCTCCAAAATGCTTTCTTGGTTGTCACCTACTCTTTCCCTCCTCTGAGCACTTTATTAGTACCTCTTTCCTAGCTAGCATCTCATTCTTTCTTGCATCACAGTCAACTACCTCAGTGTCTGGTCATCCCTGTTGGTGCATAAACTCCTTAAAGGCAGGACTCACTTCTGATCGATCTTGGAAAACAAGATCAGTCAGAAGGTTGCGTTGCTAGGGGCCTGCGATGTAATAGGTACTCAGCTAACAGGTGGTGGATTCCTCTAGTTCTGAGTAGTGGTGACAAGCAAGCAGAAGCAGCAGGGACCTGTAGGTTCCCCAGGCCACCCTTCCTGATCTATGCAAACCCTGAAGGCACAGGAAAAGGAGGAAGTCAGCATTCAGCACGTGCCAGGGCCCTTGGGGCAGATGGCAAGAAGGTGGCAGAGCCAGATTCCGGGAGCACGTGGAGCTGTGTCTGCTCAGTTCCACATTCCCCCAGACATTCAGCCCCTCCGTCAGTCAGCGTTTTTTCAGACCATTCTGTGCAGGTGCTGTGTGAGGCCAGTCAGACACCAGGCTGGTGTCAGCCCCAAAACAGGTATGCCCATGTGCCCATGAGCATGCCCCCCACGACCCTGGCCCTGCAGTCCCAGCTCCCGATGAGCCAACCAACCGTCTGTTCTCTGAGGCTGAGGGCCGCCTTACACCCTGTTTCCAAACAGCTCCCCTTTCCGCGCCAGCGCCGCTGCCTCTCCCGTCTGTTTGCCCCTCGCCTCCTCCTCCTTCTGTTGGGGCTGCCGCCGATGATGAAATTTGGCTTGCAACACCCTCTTCCTCCCCTTTCTGCAGGCCTGGGAGAGGATTAAGGCGCTGAAGTCTGAAATCGGAAAGATCCCAGCTTCTGTTCCCCGGTACCTCCCCTCGCCCCCTCCCCCTCCCCGCCCATGCAAAACCAGAAAATTAATCTCCCCTTCTGCCTGTGATATGGCGGGCTGCATTACAAGCTGGGCGTCGAGATAAAGCGGAGAGCCGAGGGACAGCGGCCCAGCTTCGGGCCCCGGGTGGGGCCGGCCGGGGAGATAAGGGCCTCCCAGCTCCATGAATTATTCACCGGCATTGCCTCCTCCTGCTCGGGCGGCCGCCCTGGGCGCTGAGATTGCGCCTTTCGCTGGGGCCGGGTAGGGTGAGAAGGGGCCCATGAGGAGGGCGGCAGGCTGTAGAGGAGTCCTCCGCAGCAGGAAGGACTGTGCTCAGCCAGGTGCCTCCGGAGATCCAGGAAGACTGATGCAAGGGAGGGAAGGTGTCCCCAGTCCTGGGGGGCCCCCCTGACGCAGTCAGGCCCCCCAGGGGTGCTCCTCACCTATGCAACTCATTAAATGCTATTGAGCAGCTGCAGTTGCCAGGTTCAAGCCAGATCCTGGCATCCTAGAGCCAGAATTCCGGTGTCTGACGCCTGGGGGTGCCCTGGATACAAAGCCCCTACTGAAAGCCAAGTGAAGGACCTCAGCACAGTCTGCCAAGGCCAGTCTCTTCCAAAATCCCCTCTGCCTCCAGGATCAAGACAACCCCTGCTCACTCTGAAGCGGGTACAAGGCCTGAAGAGGGTATGAGGGGAAGACAGAGGACAGATTCCCTCCCATGTTAGTCAGAGCCCCAACCTCAAATAGAGAAAGAAGGGGAAGTGGTGCAGGCCCTGGGGGTCACTTTTCTAGAGGAGGAAAAGCAGGCACTCTGTGGACTTCCTGCTCCCTCTTGCACTCTGCTTCCCCAAGACCCTGACTTTCTAGGGAGGGAAGGACTTTAGCAGTCTCTCCCCTCTCTCAATGTCTCTCTCTCCATCTCTGTGTACCCACACCTTTGCTCATGCTTCCTCTGCCCCTCTGTCTCTTCTTTCTCTCTCCCTCCCCTGCTGCACTGTGCATCCATCTGCCGTTTTAATCTCTACCTTGCCCTGATTTCTCCACCTCTCTTCCCCTCCCTCTCTTTGTGTCTTTTTCTTCTCCTCTTTAATGATCCCTCCCTTCTGGAGCTAGGACTTCAGAAAATGACATATTGACATATAAATTGGATCGTGTGATAGAAGAATCTGCCAGCCCTCTGGGGAAGGAGGAGGAAAAAGAAGGGTCCAGCATGGTCCTATATGTGGAGACAAGGGCAGCAGTGTGGAAAGAAAGCCCCCCCCCCCAGGGATACAGTGGCATAAGAGACCCCAAGACACCCACCCTGAGAGCTAGGAGTAAGAGATGCTGAGAGAGGGTGAGGGCCAGAGGAGGCTCCTTCAGAACTGCAGAGACAGACAGCAGGCCAAGCAGGCAACCTTGAACCTGCTGACCCTGATAGCAATGTGGAGCCCCACACTCGGGAACCAGTGAGCTACTTCTACTTACTGAGACCCAAATTCAAGTTGGAGAAGGAAGGGTGGTGAGAAGAAAGGGAGGTGAGGGAAAGTAAAGAGGTGCCTGGATGGGAAGAGGAAGTGGGCCTTTAAAGGATGGAGAAGGCAGTGACTTGATTGAGAAGGGAAAAGCTGAGTGGAGGAGAGAGGAGGTTTGGGAGAGGAATGGGGGAGAAAAAAGGAGCAAGGACAGCACAGGATAGGGGGAGAAAGGGTGGCAGTAGCAGAGAAATGTAGGAACTAGGGAAGAGAAGCATATGTACCCCAAAAGAGAGAAAGTAGGGAGAGAATATGAGGGTCATGGGTGAGGGCAACAAGGAGCATGGAAGGGTGGTAGAGGGGTATGTTAATGGGTCCCCTCAGCCCCTTCCCAGCTGCCTGCTAATGAACTCCTTAATTGTCTCTGCATTTGCTGAGCTGGCAGATGAAGTGGATACAGACAGATTGAGGCTCGTGTGATTTCACGCATGGGGGAGCGGGAAGAGCTGCCTGGGAATCCCAGGGGGCCTTGTCCCCCCTTTGCCCTCCCCTTGTCCCCACCCATCTTTGAAAGGCTGGAGGGTGCTTCTGCACCTAGAGCAGATGGGACCATCTGCAAAGGAAGTGTCCATGGGGAGTTGGCCCCATCAGCCTTTCAGGGATGATCATCAAGCTTGTCACTATTGATGGAACACCTACTGTTTGCTAGGCACATATAGTCTCATGAGCACAGGGACATTAGCTGTATTTTATGGTTTGTGGAGAAAGGTGAGACTCGGGCTAAAGTTACATAGCAGTGGTGTGACAGAGCTGGGATTCGAACACAGATCAGCATGGTGCCAAAGGCCTGGATGGGTGCTGGCCAGATGCCTCTCCAGGGGAGGGAGGAACATCTCCAGGCCAGTTTCCCTGTCAAGCCTCATGGCAGAGGTCTAGGAAGTTGCGGGACCAGAGACTACAAAGTGTAGACAAGGAGCTGGGAAGATGCTGGAGGAACCAGAATCTGTCAGAGCTTGGACAAGAGGCAGGCGAGCCCAGAGAAGCAGAAAAGAATGGCGGGAAACTAGTCATCATCCTTGGATCCTTCAAATGTCATCTTACCAAGGCCTTGGCAAGGCTAACTTCTTTTCCTTATCCCTACCCCAAAACTCCCAACAGAATGATTGCCCCTTTGCCACTTTGTGCTGGCAGCCCTGACCCATCCCTCTATTTCACTATTGACCTTCATACTAGAGTCACTTGTCAACATGGTCATCTCTGCTTTTTTGAGGATGGGAACTATGCCACTCCTCTCCTTGTCCCCAGGGCCCATCTGAGGTTTGACACAGAAAAACCCTCTATGGAGGTTTGTTGCAATGTACAGGGCAGGGAGAGAGTGACATGTCTGTGCAGGGACCCATCTCACCTCATATGAAGAAATGAGAATATAAGAGATTTGGACTAGTTATAAGAAAGAACTAAGGCTAGGCCCTGTGATACTATGAAGTCTTGATTCATACCCAAAAATTCTAAAGAGCAAAGTTTCTCAAGATTGGCTGCATGTTAGGAATCTTAAAAAGTTGGGAGATCTGGGCCCTATCCCCAAAGATTCTGATTTAATTGATCATTTCCAAAATGATGATGCAGAGGTCCCACTGAGATGGTATTGAAAGCCACAATGGTACAGCTGCAGGCATACTTAGTTATTGAGGACTCACTAAATATGAAGCCAAGTACTAAGTATAAGCTTAGTACTAAGCACTAAGCATTTCCACGCATTAGCTCATGTAATCCTCGAAGAATCCTGTGAAATAAATATTATCTTCATGTTATAGATCAGGAAGATGAGGCTCACAGAGGTCAAGGGACCTGCCCATACTAATGAATGGCAGAATCAGGTCTGGGAGCTAAGATCGCTTGATTCATACCTTTTCTCTTCCCCCAGACTCCTCCTGAGGCTGCTCATTGGCCTCAGTCAGTCTTCACCTGCCACCACCTCACCTCATCACCTTCCTTCCACCCCCGCTGCTCCCTCGGTAACATCCCAGATGATTGATGCAATTTGCAGCCATTAGAAGAGGCTCCATGTGTCACTCAGCCTGTAAAGGTGGGAAGGTGGGGGGAATTACAGAAGTTCCAAGATGGTCCTTCCCTCCCCCTGATGACATTTGAGATTCAGGAATCAGAGTGAGCCCAAAGCTTCCTCAGGTCCCTGTTTGGGACTCTCCCAGGGGGTTGCCACTATTAAATACCCTCTTGAGTGGAGTCAAAGTATCTTGGAGAGTGCTGCCACCCAGTGTCTGCCCAGGGACATGGCAGCCCCCAGGCACTGTCTGGTGCTGCTGGACAGCTCCCCAGCTGGAGACCTGAATGGAAGATTCTCCCTTTCTTTTGCAGCTCAGGGCCCAGGACCCTAAAAAATGGATCTCAACCTCGCCCTTCCACAGCTCTAAGCCCACACTCCCACTAGAGACCTCCAGATTCCTTCACAAGTTTCCCATTTGCCTCCGACTCCCATCCCCTCATAACTTATCTGCCTTCTTTCTACTGTGCCATCCCTTCCTTGTTGTTGTTGTTGTTAGGTGCCATCGAGTGGGTATCCGACTCATAGCGACCCTCATGGGGTTTTCAATGGCTGACTGTTTCGGGATTGCCTTGGGAGTGGATTGCCAGGCCCTTCTCCCATTTTTGCGGTGCTGGGAATTGAACTTGGGGCCTCAGAGACTGCAGCGCAGCGCTCTACCCACTGAGCTAAATCCCAGCCCCCATCCCTTCCTGGCTATAGGTTATTTCTGCCAACTTAAAGCCCAGTACCATGTCCTGGAGACCTGCTTCTCATCTCCCTTGTCCCAGAGCTGCACCAGCCTGTAAGTGGAGCAGAGGAATCACTAAAGAGAGAATTCTAGTCCCCACACCCCTCTCCTCATCATCTGACACCATCAGACCTTAACAGCCTCTGTGCTAAGAGCCCCTAATGAGCATCAGCAAATTAACAACTTCCCCTTGATTGCTCCTACTCTGTTAATTGGATAGGGAAGGCCCCCCAAGGCCTTTCAGAAAGGAGGAGGGAGAGAGAAAGGAAAGAAGTGAGAGCTACAAAAGCAGCCTGAAGCCTGGGTTCAGTGCCCCGACTTCTGCACCATGGTTGAGCATAGCTCTGCTTTCTAACACTTCCTCATCCTGCACCCCTTTATTCTCTTTCATTTTTTTTTTCCTTACTTCTGTCCAGATCCCCTTGACTTTCTGGCTATTTCTCCTCCCTTCTGTTTTGCTCCTGCTTTAGGAAATTGGCAGTGGCTGCAAACAAGCGCGCCTCTAAGACAAACCTAGTGATATAAGGATGAGGTCTGGGGGCCCAAGGATGTGTGTTTGTTTACATATGTGCGTCTATGTGTGTGTCACATGTAGGGAGGGAGCAGTAATAACAGGTGAGTGACTACTGTAAGCCTGTGAGAGCTTGTCCTGTGGGTCAGGCCTCTGGGATGTATGGCCATTTGAGATGTGTGTGTGTATGATTGAGTGGCATGGTGTGAGTCTGGTCTGTATGTGTCTGTATCTCCACTCAGGCAAGTGCTTGAATCAGTCAAGTGTGACTCGGAGCTTGTGTGTGTGTGTGTGTGTGTGTGTGTGTGTGTGTGTGTACACGTATGTGTGTGCCACCAGAGGAAGCAGTAAGAGGCAGGAGCATCGATCCGAAGGAGACAGCGCGGGGAGGGGGACGCTGGGGGCAGACACCCTCCTTCCTGCGCGCACACACGCGCGCGCACACACACCACACAAATTGTCACACACACAAGGCACAGGGCCTCGCAGGCAGGGAGATAGCTCCGGGACCGGAGCGAGGCAGCCCTGCGGTGAACGGCTGGGAGGAAGGGGCTAGCCAGCGGGGGGAGCCCTTGGTTCCGCACGCGAGGCCGGAGACCCCACGCGCACACCGGCCCAGAGACACCCTCGCAGACACTCGTAGGCGCGCACGCGCACCCTCTCCCCTCCTCCTCCCCTCCCGCCGCCTCCCGGCCGGACGATGGATCCCTGCAGATCCCGGGGCTGAGAGCACCGCGCAGAGCGCACCACACCAAGCCCGGAGCTGACCGAGCAGCGGCGAGAGATCGAGCGCGCGAGCAGGCGGGCGAGCGGACAGATCTGAGCCGAGCCCGGCCGGGCGGGCCGCTCCCTGCAGGGCTCTGCGCGCGCGGCGTGCCGCGGCGGCCGCCGGCTCGGGCTCCTGGCCATGAGCCCCTCCGCGGCTCGGCGCTGAGCCCACGAACTGACCCACGCCCCAGGACCTGCCGCCAGCTGCCGGCTTTCCGAAGCCCCCTCAGGTGGGTTTCCGATTCCGTCGCCTTTGGCCACCGGGCTCCCCAGCTCCGCAAAGCTAGGACTCTTCTCCCCTCTAGCTTTCCCCAGCTGCTGGGGCGGCTTGGTGGCTTTGGAGGGGGGCGGGGGCCCTAGCAAGGGATGTGACTGCGACGAGAAGCTGGACTGGAGGGGGGGGTGCGTTTGGGGCGGGGACACTAGCTGTCATAGGGAACCGCGCCCCCCCTCCTCCATACATCCACCTCAGGCAGCCCGCCACCCCCACCCCTCCATCACACACACACACACACACACACACACACACACACACACACACACACACACACACACACAGCTTGTGCCTATGTGAGAACTGGAAACACCGCAGGTGAGGAATCAGGCAGGGACCCTCCCCAAATGTACCCGTTTCCCTGGGGATATTCCGGCTCAGGTTTAGCTCCTGGGGTGAAAGCCTAGTCTTGGGGATACCCTTGACCAGGAGAGGAGTCCCTGATCCTGGGTTCAGCCCATCTGGGGGAGTTTTGCCTCCAGGATGGGGTAGACATTCCTGTCCCAGAGTGACCCCACATCTGGAGGGAACTCCTGTGCCTGCCTGTGGGGAGCATCAGGATTTCCCTCTCTCCCCTGAAGTGACAATATCTGGGGTCTCCGCTGGCTCAGAAGCTTCCCTGGCAGAGCATTCTCTCGGCCTGAGCTGACCCCTGAGCCTCTGTGTTTGGAAGAACCCCATCCTGGCTGTGTCCCTTGGCCAGCTATCTCTGGGCTTATACACCAGAGAAGTCTTCTGCCCCAGGAGTAGTGACCTCTAGAGACAGGGCTTCTGGGTGGACACGGTTGGAAAGACCCCACACACTGACAGACCCTTGTCTCTCCCCTCTCCCCCAGGATCCTCTCTACAAGGATGGAACTGAAAGCAGAGGAGGAGGAGGTGGGTGGCATCCAGCCGGTGAGCATCCAGGCGTTTGCCAGTAGCTCCACGCTGCATGGCCTGGCCCACATCTTCTCCTACGAGCGGCTGTCTCTGAAGCGGGCACTGTGGGCCTTGTGTTTCCTGGGCTCACTGGCCGTATTGCTGTGTGTGTGCACCGAGCGTGTGCAATACTACTTCCACTACCATCACGTCACCAAGCTTGATGAGGTGGCTGCTTCCCAGCTCACCTTCCCTGCTGTCACACTGTGCAACCTCAATGAGTTCCGCTTTAGCCAAGTCTCCAAGAATGACCTGTACCATGCTGGGGAGCTGCTAGCCCTGCTCAACAACAGGTGGGTGGCTCCCACCCCTCAGCCCTGTTCATGGAGTTGCAGGAATGCCAATAAGGGTGCTTGCTTCCCCATCCCACCAAAAGGCAGACAACTCTGCCTTCTAGCCAACCCCCACAAACCTGCCACTCACAACAGAGGAATTGGGGTACTACTAAGCATCCAGTTAAGGACATCTAATCTGTGATCCCAGCATAGTCCAAAACAGCTCTACCCTTACCCAGCCTGAGCTGTGAAACATCTCTGGAGTGAGCATTGCCCTCTTCTATGCCTCATCTCCTCACTTGGGAGATGGGACAGACAACTTTTATTCTTTTCTTTTCTTTTGGCAGTGCTGAGGATCATACCCAGGGCCTTATGCGTGCTAGGCAATGTGCTCTACACTGAGCTACATCCCCAGCCTGATATAGGCCTCCTTTAAATGATAGAGACTATGTTATAAAAGCCATAGCTCCTGCCTGACCCATGTTTCAGCTTACCCATGTTCTGAGATGCTCAGCCTCTTGACAGCCACTATAAATACTTCTGTCTTCTTGAGTTTCATGTGGCAGGTTCTCCCAGCTCTTCTTCCTAGCGTATCTATGCCCAGGCCTGATCCTCAGGGCTGGATGCTGCCCTTCCCTGCAGTAGGGTATAGCACTAGTGGTCATGCTGATCCATGTGCCACTTCCCCCTCGGGCTCCAGGTATGAGATACCAGACACACAGATGGCTGACGAAAAGCAGCTGGAAATATTGCAGGACAAGGCCAACTTCCGCAGCTTCAAGCCCAAGCCCTTCAACATGCGTGAGTTCTATGATCGAGCGGGGCACGACATTCGAGACATGCTGCTCTCCTGCCACTTCCGGGGGGAGGTCTGCAGTGCTGAAGACTTCAAGGTGGTAAGTGCATCCCCTGATGTGGGGTATGTGTCAGCCTGGCCCCCAGAGGAGGAGGAGACAGAACAGGCCAGGCCAGTTATGGTGCTTGCTATTCTGAGAGAGGGAGTTGAGTGTCCTGGGATTTTTTTCTAGCAGGAGGGGACTTTGCTAAGCACATGGCACATTCGCACTGTGTAAGGACCTGAGCCTCAGCTTTGCATCCATGATGGCAGGGAGGACAGCTAATGGTGCATACCACACACACACACACACACACACACACACACCCCATAGGCAAATACACATATGCAAGCACACACATGGCCCCACCTCTACCAATCTTACCTTTTGGGCCACAGGTGTCAGAGTTGAGGTAGTGGATAAGCTACAGCCTTGTTACTCAAGGTGAGGTCTGGGGACCATTATCTGGAATGTCGAAAGAAATACAGGGCTTTTCTACTTCACTTCCCAGACCTACTGGTCAAAATCTGCAGTCTGATAAAAAGCCCCAGGTGATCTGATTACACACGAAAGTTTGAGAAGCATTGTGAAGCATGGGAAGGGAAGCATCCTCTTAAATAGCCTGGCAGGTCATTCCATCTGTGCTACCCTCACTCCATACATACACTGGCTAGGTTCTCCCTTTGCCAGCAAGAGCCATAGAGCCAGGGTCAGAGGTGATCAGGATGCACAGTCATGGCTGAACTGGAGGCTTCCTTTGCTTCTGAAAATGGAGATCCCCCTTCACATCACTCTCCACAGATGTGGTAGTCTCAGTCCAGCACTTGAAAGGCTAAGGCAAGAGGATTGCAAGTTCAAGGCCAGCCTGGGCCACATAGGGAGACCTTGTCTCAAAATAAACAAGCAAACAGAAAGGGGGGGGTGGGGAGAAGGGCTGGGAGGAGGAAAGAAAAGACGGAAGGAAGAATAGAAGGAAGGAAGAGGATAAAGAAGAAAGAAAAGAGAACACACAGATTGGAAAGAGACCAAAAGACCCGGAGCCATGTATGGATAACTATAACCCCAAATGAGAAGAAGATGCTTGTGATTCTTTAGAATGCTTGCTAGGCTCTCTTAATCCCTTTGACAAATAATGATATTTTAGAAATGCACAGACTGAGACACAAAGAGGTAGAATAATTTGCCCTACCTCACTAGCTGGGTAATGATAGATTCAGGATTAGAACTCCTGTCTCATTAAGTCCCAATGCAATGTGCTTTTTTCATTAATATTGCTGACCTGGAGTTCCTGTGTCCACTTCTACTGCTGACATTGCTTTTCCCAAACCCAGGCTCCCCAGGACCCCTGCTCTCATGCCTACTTCCCATTCTCCACATTCAGAGCCTCCCTTTTCTCCCTGCCCATTTTCTCTCCCACCTGCTTGCTTCCATCTAGCATCAGGGGAGCATGAACTGCATTTGTTTGTATAGAAAGGTTAGAGCCATGGTCATGCTTAATGTTTCCTGCTGAGGTTACACAAGGTTTTCCAATCTCTTTAAGCCCTGCACTGCAGACCAGTTTCATGGACCTTTGTCAATCCTGCTGGACAAAGGTTACGTGACCACACTCCTTGCTGAGCCAAGCTGATGAGCAGCTTAGCCCAGACGCAAGAACCATTTCCTTCTGTCTTTTTCTTCCTCACAACAGGAAAGTCCTGGGTTCTCCAGAGCTTGATACCAGAAAGTACCAAGGCTCACAAACTATGTTTCCAAGAGAAGTAGAACTGTACGTGAAGATAGAAGAGACAGCCAGAGCCCTCCCCATCTCCAACACACAAGCAGACGGGACCACCAGGAAAGAGAGAGAAAACTGGTTAGCTTAGATGGTTCATAGTGTTAGACATAGGAAGGGAGTACTTGGCTCTACCTGGGGAATAGGAATAAAGTTAGGATAACTAAATCCATAGAAAGTATTCAGTTGAGCTTCCATTTGTCCATCATGTCCATAGAGATTCCAAGTGGTGGTGCTAAGACATATTTGGCTATTAGTATCAGAGATACTGACATATGGTTGGTCCATGTTATCTGAGGGGACAATTCTAAGCACTCAGATGGAGATACAGTTCATTCACAGAGTTCTGGAAAAATCTGAGCTCTTCCTCTTGTTAGCAGAACAGATACACAGGCTAGCACCCATACTGCAGTCCAAACGGAAACTTCTTGATTCTGGGTTGTCAGGGAAGATCAGAGTTTATCTGTTTCTCAGTCCATATAAAAGACCTGACCCTTAATCTGACTGAACCCAAACCCCACAGACTCCCTCTACCCACTCTGGTTGACCTCACTACCAGCCTTTTTCCATTTCAAGAGCTCTACCACTTCTGTGGTAGGGAAGCTCCTGCACAGTTGGGAGCCTGGTTGTATGTACCTGCCCGACATCTCCTTAGTGAAAGGGCCTAGCAAGCCTTCTCTGGTCTCCTTTCGCAAGGGGCTTACACACTCTTTGCCTGGTGTTCACCCTCTCTCCTCTCCTTAGTCTCATAACTAACATGTGTTTCCCCATTGTGATTCTCTGCTAGGCCCAGAGGTATGTTGGGGATGTGGATCTAATCACTGGGCAAATGAGACACTGACAGAAAACATCTGTCTATAGGGTCAGGGATTAAGGGAGACCATCTTGGTATCTTGTGCAGCCTCAAGAACAGAAGGTCTTTTTCTTTTTTCCTTGACTTGTAATCCTCCAGCCTCAGACTCCTGAGTGCTGGGATGACAGGTATACATGTGCCACCACTCTTGGCAGGAGCAGAGGGTCTTAACTGAAGGCCCAAGCCCTGGCTCAAAATGTTTGCAAACACAGTGTGCGTGGGCACATGTGGACTCTTCTGTGGATTTTCCAAGGGCAACCCTCATCTAAACAATATGAACCTTGTTCCTAGAGGGCCTTTTGGTGAGGCATAGGAAGGAGGCTACTCTGGTCCCCAAAGACTCCATCTCCCCTGAAAAAGATTGCAGTAAGTGACAGTCCCCCAGATGTGCTTCTGAACCCAACTCGACCATGGGGAATGCATTAGTCGTCACAGAGTGTTGGACCAGGGCCCCTCCCCCAGGTGTGGCTGAGTCAGCTTGGGAGGGTGGAGGTGATTGTGGGGAATCTGAGCCAAATCTGGGAGGAACTGGTTGGGAAGTCCTTTGAGATTGAAGGGGCACAGGGCAATGGGGAGTGTGTCCCCAAGCTACCCAGTTTAATAGGCCTCAGTAGCTCCCTCCTGAGCTACTAAATGAGCAGCAAAGGCCAAACCATGAGGCCCTATCTTTCCTGGCTACCTCTTTTCCTTCCCAGTGGGGTGCTTGGTTGCCAGGGCAATGATGTCAGAGGCTCCTCTCTCCTAACCCATCTCAAGGCCAGCCAGGCCATAGCAGGGCAGGGGTTCCATGGAGGGAGGCTTGGGGCGCAGCTGTCTGCTGTGTCTGGATGGGGGCTGGGGAGCAAGCATAGTCGCAGCTGGTGCCAGCCTCCAGCTGCACCTTATCTGTCCCTGGCAGTGGGAGTAGAGATGTGGTTGGAATGCTGAACAGCACCAAGGGGAGGGGGCTGGCAGATGGTTGCCCAGTCTGCCCTATGCCATCCCCCTCCAGCTGAGACCCAGAACCTTTGCCTGGGGAGGAGAGAAACAGGACTTCATGTCAGACACTGGCAGAGAAAGAAGAGTCATGCAGACAGTGGAAATTGGGGAGGGGGTAGGGTATGATAGGGACAGTAATCACTCTCAACAGTGGGTGGATTTGGGGGACAGGAATCTGTGGGGAGCCTATAGGATTCCCCCAGGACAGAAATCCTACAGTGGAGATGTAGAGTGAAGGGGATGGGCACAGAAATGCTCCCAAGGTTGTGGAGGAGGACAGGAATCTGGCAGTGTGGGTGGAAGACCCTGGGACCCAAATAGGAGACAGAGAGGTCATCTTAAGGCAGTTAGAGCCCAGGGGTGGCAGGGTCCAGGGTTGTGCCTCTTCACTGACATCTCTTACCTCTATCTCAGTCCACAGAACTTCAGAACAGAGACCTGGACCTGATGCCTCCAGACAGACAGGGAGAGGAGGGGCTACAGAGGGGAAAGGCTGCTGTCCAGATTACCACACAGAGAGAGGGAGGAGGGTCCCAATGGCAGTTTTCACGGGGACACTTGGGGAGGGAGGGAGGAGCATGCACAGTTTGCAGAGGGTTAGAAGAGGCTCAAGTGGAAGAGGGGCTCCACCTACCCACCAAAGGGCTTCAAGTGCTCCTGTGCTCCTGCTCTACCCTCTGTCCCACCCTCCTCCCTGGGAAGTGCCTGAACTGAGTAGGGAGGCTGGAGAGGGGCTGAGCAGAGCCAACTGAGGAAATCCAGGGACCCTGAGTTGGGGTCTCTCTCCTTTTCCCTCTCTTTTCTACACAGATACACATAAACATCCTTTGGGTACCTTAATTTCCAGGATCCCGCTTTCTCCCTCTCCCATCCCAGGCAGTTCTCCCAGCCTGCCATCAGCTGAGAGGCTACTCTAAACTAATTGATCTCCCCACTGTTGCCTAAAGTAATAAGAAATTGATGTAAGTAACTGAGTGCCTCTAGGGGCAGGGCCTTCAGTGGAGGGCTAGGAGAAGCAGTGCTTCCTTGCTGCCCTGCCACACCCGTGGACAGCTCACTCAGAGGCGTGCTCACTGCACCCCAGCATGTCCAGGAGGCAGAGGGGAGGCCTGCAGAGATGCTGGGGAACATTCTGCTGTGGGTGGAGGTTGCATCTGAGTGTGCTTCCACTTTGTGGAAAGGAGTTTCGATTCCAGAGGGATGGTGAGGGAGACTGAAGATTAGGAATAGGGAGCTGAGTTTGAGGAAGCGTCAAGCTGCATGTGATTCCTTCCCCTAACAGATAGAGCCACTTCAAAGTGCCAGGTTCTTTTCTGGGGCTGGGGTGTGGCAGTAAAATGCACACCCTACTCCTGCACTCAGGGGACCTAGAGACACCCAAGTGGAATGCTCCTATCTCCCCAGCTCAGCTACTCTGAAAATTCCAGTGCTCCAGAATGTGCTAGTGTCTCCCCCATTCAACCCTCCCCAGCTGACGAACCAACCAGTTATTTCCAGCAAGAGCCATTTTCCTGCCTTTGGCCAGACACAAGCTTTCCCTCACTTGTTTATCTGAGTTGACGGTCTAGAAGGCTCTACATTCTAGCTGAGAACTTTCCAGTCAGGACCCTTGGGTTGGTATTCTGGGGGACAGAATGGGGAAGGAGATGGCAAGAATGTGAAGTGGGCTGGAGGATGGGGCTGGGCATCAGTGTAGAGTTCTAGCTGACTCCATTTCTCAGCTTCTAGGCCCCAGTTCCTGTGAGGAGAGGAGGCTCTAAGGGAGTTGTTAAAGTGCTGTCAACAGGCATTCCCTCCTTCAGTCTCTGGGGCACTCTGGCCAAGCCTATGCTAGCCCGTATCTATCATGGATGTGCTGTGACACATACATAGGACATCTTCCTCATGGGATATTTAAAAGTGAGCACAAAACTGCTGTGTTCCCTTAAGAAACTGTAAGAGCTGGGCACCATGATGCATGCCAGTAATCCCAGCAATAGGAAGCTGAGGCAAGATCTCAAGTTTGAGGTCAGAGGCAGCCTGTGCAACTTTGTAAGATCCTGTCTCAAAATTAAAAATAAAAAGGGGGCTGGGGTGTAGCTCAGTGGTGGAGTGCATGCCTAACACATGCAAGACTCAATCCCTAGTACAGAAAGAAAGAGAGAAAGAAAGAAAGAAAGAAAGAAAGAAAGGAAGGAAGGAAGGAAGGAAGAAAGAAAGAAAAGAAAGAGAACATGAGCAGCCTCTGCCAGCCCAGGCTCTCCATCGAGGCCACTCCAGAGGCAAAGGAAGGGCAATTGGTGATCTTTCTG
This sequence comes from Pedetes capensis, assembly GCA_007922755.1. NCBI lineage: Eukaryota > Metazoa > Chordata > Mammalia > Rodentia > Pedetidae > Pedetes > Pedetes capensis. The sequence goes on from VMDO01006644.1 coordinate 17,360, forward strand.
AGCTCCTATGAGTTCTCAGAAAGCAAACCTTTTCCCACCCCTCTTATCTGCAGGCGCTTAATGTGGCTGACAGTCTTGCAGGCTGGGAGGTTGGGCTTTGTTGTTTAGCGTTGTATGTCTCTAATTGGTGTGTCACATTAGCATGCCAGGCTAAGATCATCCCTAGGGAGAGACTGCTGCAATGGCCTTGACCATGGGCAGCAGCCAACTCAGCCTTCTCACCACACACCCATTGCATGTGTGCCCTTAGGAAGCAAGCACACATGTCCCTCCATGCGCATGTCTGTGGGGGGGGATGTGGACATAGACTAAGGTGTGAAGTGGACGGTATGTGGTTGCTCATGGGGTGCATGCAGCTCCATGTGTGGCTGTAGGAGAGAGCATTTGTGTGGACAAACCACTAATTGCATGCAGAGCACCCACCAACAAAATGAATCATCTCTTTGCGTCTTACTTTGAAATTTACAAATTCCCTTTACTTTTGCTCATATGAGCCTCATAATTCTGGAAGGTAGGAAGATGTTTAATATCTTCACTAGAAATATGAGGAAACTGAGGTTCAGAGGCATTATGTGTCTTGCCAGAGATCACACAGCCAGTAAATGATAGAGCAGGGCCCTGACTTCAGATCTTCTAAGTCCAGGTTCTCTGTGTGTAGCTTCAGGAACAAGAGTGTGTATGGTAGACAGGCTGCTCCAAACTGCCCAGCTGTGCAGTATAGTAAGGCAGGAAGGGAAAGAAAGGGTGCAGAAGAGGACTTAGGAATCCTATCTCCGGGTAGAGGGTGCCAAGTCTTTGGACTCCTCTGCCTTTTTATTGCACCATCTGGCCAAGTCCCAGCCTTGGATGAACCTACCACTTGCTTTCCCAGGGGTGGCACCAGGTTGGCCTGTCTCTACCAGAAAAAGACATACACCAAGGCAACCTGGTATTGCATTGCGTTCATGGGCAACATCCGTAAGCGGGCTTGCGATGCTGCCTGGCCACCCCACTGTGTCGTCCTGGTCCACTTGCTCTTCTCAGTGATTACTGCAAACTTCTCCACTCTTCTCAAACAGCTGCCTTGCCTACCTCCTCTCTCACCTTCAGCAGATGACCTTGCCTCCCACTTCACCAAGAAAATAGAAGACTCAGACAAAATCTCCTCCTTCTTCTGGTTACCAATGCCTAGACAGAAACATCCATCTCATCTAAGATAAAAACCTCAACTTCCTCTCTCCATCTGATCCCCTTCTGCCTTTTTAGAAACTTTTTCCTACTGATGCTTCCTCTCCCTTGTCTACAGGCATTCTCTCCTCAAGTAGAGCCATCCCATTAACACTGAAACATGCCCAAGATGCTCCCATTTTAACCTATATACTTAAGCCAGGCCCTATGGCACACCTGTAGTCCCCGCTACTTGGGAGGCTAAGGTAGGAAAATCACTTGATCCCAGGAGTTCAAGACCAAGCCGGGTAACCCAGCAATACCCCATCTCAAATTAAATAACTAAATAACTAGCTATAACAACAGCTACTATTCACTGAGTACTTATTATGTAGCAAGTTTGGGTCTGAGATAAAAACTCAAACACACACATCTCTCAACTCTACAACACCCTCCAACTCTATCTTCTTCCCTTCACAAAGTTCATAAAAGTGATATATACAGCTCATGTTCCCCATTGCCTCTTCTCCAGCTCATTCTCTGATCCAGGACAGGTTGCCTTTTCTGTATCCCATCCCTCTCCCTAAATAGTTCTAGCTAAGGCTGCTAGTGACCTTCATGTTGTCAAATCCAGCAAACATGTTTTATCTTTGATCTTCAATAGCATTTAAAACAGTTGACTCCCACCCCCTTTTGAACTGCTCTCTCTCTTGACCACCAACCTTTGCCTTGTCTCCTATGTCTAGCCACTTCTCTGTCTCTTTGCCAGTTCACTCTCTTCTACTTGTCCATTAAGCATTGTCTGTACTAAAAGCTCAGCTCCACCTTTTATTCTTTTAAGTCATGAGAGTACCATTTAAGGGCACACTGAAGAATTTTTACATAGGTATATGTTACAATGTAATACCTTCATATTATATTGATATGTATTTACATCAACATAAAGCTTTTTCAACACCCTAGAATGTTCCTTCAGGCCCTTTCCTAGTCAGTATTATCCCACAAAAGCTAGCCACTGTTCTATCAATACAGATAACTTTCATCTCTTCTTGATCTTCCTAGAATATATGTCTCCTCCAGCCCATATCTATTCTTTTGGGGTTGTCTGCTTTTGCTCATGATGATATCTGTGAAAGTTAGTCATGTTGTCATGTGTAGCAGAAGCTGGTCCTTTTTCAGTGTTGTGTAGCATCTCATTAGATGAATATACCACAATTTATCCCTTCTATAGTTGCTAGGCCTGCAGCCATAGCCCTGTGGCATCTGATCCCATCAGATCCCGGAAGCTAAGCAGGGTCAGGCCTGGTTAGTACTTGGATGAGACACCGCCTGAGAACACCAGGTGCTGTAGGCTTGGGAGATGGACCTGGCAACCCACTCCCAAAAATCAATCCACCATTGAAAATGCTATGAACAGCAGAGAAGCACTGACAATAGTGTTTCTCCTGTTCTACATAGGGTCACTATGAGTTGGATACCGACTCAACGGCACCCAACGACAACAACAACAACAACTGTTGCTAGACATTTGAGGTGTTACCAGTTTGGGGATATTATATATGTAACTACTATGAACATTCTTGGTAATGTTTTTGGTTGATATGTACACTCATTTTTCTTGGGTCTATAACCAGGAACAATAGTTAACTCATAAGGCAGGATTCTATTTAGTTTTACTGGATACGGCCAAATCAGGCCTCTTTTCTTTTCTTTTTAAACTTTATATTCTATTCTTGGGCAGTCTTATCTTTACTTATGACTTCAATTACCATTTACATACTGACAACTGCCAAATTTATGTCTCAGGCCAGCTCTCTTCTGCTAGCATCAGATCAGCCCCAGTGGACAATATTCCACTTAGCATCTCTATTTGGACATCCTGAAGGCTCCTCAAGACCAGCATGTACAAAACCAAAGTCATCCTCTTACCTCTCAAGTCCTTTGCCTGTGTGCCTGTTTTAAGGAGCCACTCCACCATTTGGTCCTTGACACTCCATCTCCCTCATCTGCCTTGCTAGAACCTGAAGTCTTGACAAGATCTACCAGCTTTGCCTCCTAAACATTTCCATGCCACCCCACTGTTCTACACCAACCCCTACCCCATGGCTCACCTGGACTCCTGCAATGGCTACCTTATTAGTCTTCAAGCAGCTCCTTTGGCTCCTCCACTCTGTAGCCAGAGCTGTCTTTTCAAAACACAATCTCAATTGCTTGATATCCTTCCATGGGGCATGTGGGGTCTTCCATTGGTGTTGGACCAGAATCCTTACCTTCAAGGCCTTGAGAGATCTGGGTTCTGCCTGCCTTTACCTACCTTTCCAGCCAAACACGCTTCCTCTCAGCTCTCTCCATTCAGGGCCTTTGCACATACTCTGTTCTTCCTGGAACACACACAAACACATAACTATTCTTTATTCTTTAGATTGCAATTCAAACATCACTCCCTCAGGAAACCTTCTTTGATTCTCCATTCTGGGTCAGGACCCCATGTTTTTTGCTCCCTCCCCTAGCACTCTATGATTATTTTCATAGCATTTATCATAGTTTGCAATTGAATATTTATATTTCAGACTTTTAAAATCCCTAGACAATGAACCCCACTAGAGTAGGACCCAGGCCTACTATCTCTTCCCTACTGTGTTAATGAGCAAATGAAGAAAGAAGAAGAAAGTGGGTTAGAAACAGACTGCCTAATTCTAACCTTAATCCTATCGCTTGCTAATCATTAGACTTGAATGAGTTTTTGTGGGTTAGTTTCCTTGCTTGTCAAACGGTGGTGAGCTTACCCCTACCTGCCTCTTTGACTGGATTGTGTAATGAAATCATGAGGTATCTATCAGCTGAAAGCCACCACACACCTGAGGGGAGTTGACTTTTAGAAAGAGATATAGAGAAAGTTGGAAGCCAGTCAACTGCCACATACAGCTGAAGAGAAGTTCTGGTGGGGAGTGGCATGGAGAAGGGGCATATCCTTGGACAGGTGGTTCAGAACTGAGTGTGGCTCTGTGTTTGTGTGTGTCTGGTCACCTCCCCTAGAGCCCTCTGTGTGTGCCTACAGCCTGTGTGTGTGCCCTGGCACGTTCCTTACCTCCCCGTTACTATAAAATTTTGGATTTGTGTAATTGAGTGGGACAACGGTGAGAGGGAGCATTAGAGGAGTGAAGATACAAGGGCTGCACCAGGGAGGTGTAAGGGTGTGCATGTGTTGATGTGTAGCAGTGCAAGGTGAGTCTTGGTGTTGGTGTGGGGAAGAGATGTGCAGCCATGCCACACTCACTGTGCTTTGAAGCTGCTCTGTGTGTATGTGGTCTTCTCTCCAGTGGGGCCCCCAACCGGGAAGCTCCCCCTGCCTTAGTTTCCTCCTTCTGGGAGTCCAATCTACAGCCACTTCCAGGACATCTGAAGGAAGGAGACAATGCCCTCTAGTGGGCAAGATGCACATGGGCAGCTGCAGCCTCTCCAGCACAAGCCTCAGTCTGGGCCAGCCACCCAAGAGCCTCGTCTGGAATTCATCTCTGAAAAACTTCCTGAAGAGGCACAGTGCAGGAGAACCCTGACCTCTGCCAGCTGTCCAGGCAGGAAGATGCCCCCAGAGCAGGATCAGAAGAGCAAATCATGAACTCAACTGACAGCAGCCTGAAAACCACAGCTGAGGGTGGCGGGTCTCTCCTCTTCTTAGCAGTGACTTAGCTCTGGTGCCCTGGTGTTCTTGGTGTTTCTCATTGTGTGCCCTTCTGTGTGCTCCTGGGTCCTGATGTTTTATTTTCATAGGCTCTGCCCTCAAGGAACAACTGGCCACGTGGCCACTATTCATACCTGAAAGGCTATGAGCAGAACTGGACTCTTCCTTCAGTCTATTCTTTTAGGCAGGCCCTAGGCCTTGTGCAGTCAGGGAAGGCTTCTTGGAGAAGTAACATGGGAACATGGTCTTAAAAAATGAGTAGGAATCTAGGCATGGTGCCTTGTGCCTGTACTCCCAGCTGCTTTGGGAGGCTGAGGCAGGAGTTTAGAGCCAGCCTGGGCAACATAGCAAAACACCTGTCTCTTAAAAAAGAAAGAAAAGAAAAATGAGTAGGACCTCTACAGATGGCATCCAGCGAAGGTGTGAACCTGTGAATAAGGCTGGCATGTCTGGGGAGGGGCATGGTGGCTGGAGGCTGGGGTGGGGTGGAGGGGCAGTGGTAGGAAGTGAGGCTGGATGGCAAATGGTGTTCAGCTTTGTAGGTGATACAGGGAAGTGAGTTCTACCTGGAGGGACTGGGAAGTGAGAGAAGGTCTTTAAGCAGGGGAATGGGCATAATCAATTGGCATGGACTGAGCACAGGGAGAAAGTACAGGAAGGTAGGGGGTCAGGGAGACCAATTGGGAGGCTGTTGTTCTGGCAAGAGTTTGAGGCCAGTCTAAGTGCAGTGGTGTAAGGCTGGAGAGGGGCCAGACCTCAAGGCTCCTCTTCTTCTGGGGCCTCTGTGTCCCTGGCAGCAAAGCTGAGGCCAAAGGTTGTACAATAGTCAGTTCTTCTAGAACTGGCACCCTGCCTCCCATCCCAGCATACTCCAGGGTCTGTCCTGCAAATGAAACAAGAGGAGGGGGGATGTGGCCCAGAGCTTTGTGATAATTAAGGAATAGGAAGACCCTGGTAGACTTGTCCAGACCCCACTGGCCCTCCCATGGCCCCACAGAGGAAGAGTTAATCTGTTGTCCCTCCTTCCCTTCCTTCCCTCCCCTAGGTCACCCTCCTGGCCCTAGAGATTTAGCTTGTGGCTCAAGTTCCTCAACCAGTAGCCCTGGGTAATCAGAGCACACAGAGGGGCCAAGGGTTTGGGGGCAGGAATGGCACATTAGGGGTAGAGGATGCCTCAGAGACTGAGGGACTGGGGGTATGCAAGGCAGAGGGTTTTGGGGGGAGCCCCACATTGGTTCCCAACATTTTCCACCTGACCCACAACACTTTATCTCTGCATTGATCACAATTTCTTCCACCTCCTAGAGAATTCCTCAAACTCCTCTTCTGAACTGTTGGGGGGCCGGCAAGCTGAGAAGGATAATGGTGATCTATCAGCAAGCTTCTCAGTGGCAAGAGACAGGGTCCCTCCTCCAGTGCCAAGAACTGGCTAGAAATGAGTCTATGGTCAGTGAGAGACCTCTGCTAATGGAATCTAGGCTGCCCCACAAGCCACAAAGGAGACGGGGGAGGGAAAGGAACCTAAGAGCAGTAAGCATGGGGGAAAGATGCTGAGCTAAAGTACAACCTGAGGTCAGGGAGAAAGAGGAAAAGAAAGGGGGTCGGAGACTAGCTGGAGGGAACTTGGGAGTAATATCAGGGAAATAGGGGCCTTAGGAAGTAACTGAAGGTAAATTGGAGTCAGGACAGGGATTGGAAGGGAACTGAAGATCCAAAGAGTAATTAGAGGATCAGGATTCTAAAGGTGGATTGGGAAAAATGGGGCTCACTGAAACATTTGGGGCAGAATTATGGATCAAGGGGAATAAAAGAGACTTAGAGGTCTAAGAGAGTGCCCATGGAGTATGAGGGGTTGGATGTCCCAGAGGAATGACTGGACCAGTGAGAATAAGGGAGAGGGCAGAACTGGGCTAGGGAAACTGAGGGCCTTGCTGAGGAGCAAGTCAGAGGGTCAGACCATGCATGTGTGTCCTGGAAGAGGAGCAGGGACTGGTGCCAGGTGAGGTTATCCTAGCAGTGGGGGCAAAGACTGCACTGGGTCTCACCTCACCTGGGTAGGGGGTTTCAGGAGCCCTAGCCCCAGACTTCTCCAAGGTTTCCACTGTCTTAAACCCTCTGGTCCTGCTGGAGCCTGTCAGGAAGGAGGTACAGCTCCTCTCCTCTCCATCAGCCTCCCTTTCCCACTGCGATCAATTATTCATGAGTACAGACACCGCCCTCCCTAGCAGGGCAGGCTGGTCCTCTCCATGCCCCGCCCCAGCTCAGCCACACTGCCTTGGAGGCTCTGGTGAGGAAGGACAGCCAGGCGGGCGGGCGGTGGAGACCGGCTGAAGGGCCGGGGCTGGCCCTGCCGGATCCTACCTGAGGTGACAGCTCCTTCTCCTCCAGCACCTTTCTCTTTCCTCCTGCCAATCCTGTGGTGCCACAAAGCCCCTAAAGAAGATGCCCATCCAGATCTTCTGCTCTGTGTCGTTCTCCTCTGGAGAAGAGGCCCTGGGGCCTGTGGGGGCTGCTTGGGATCCCCACCACCACCGACGGCAGCAGGACAACTCAGAATCAGAAGAGGAAGAAGAAGAGAAAGAAAAAGAGGCATCAAGGAAGGAGGCACATGAGGGGGATCCACCCGTAGACTTGGTGGCCTTTGCCAACAGCTGTACCCTCCACGGTGCCAGCCATGTCTTTGTGGAAGGAGGCCCAGGGCCAAGGCAGGCCCTATGGGCAGTGGCCTTTGTCTTAGCACTGGGTGCTTTCCTGTGCCAGGTAGGGGACCGCGTTGCTTATTACCTCAGCTACCCACACGTGACTCTGCTAGATGAAGTAGCCACCACGGAGTTGGCCTTCCCAGCGGTCACCTTCTGCAACACCAATGCCGTGCGGCTGTCCCAGCTCAGCTACCCTGACTTGCTCTACCTGGCTCCCATGCTGGGGCTGGACGAAAGTGATGATCCTGGGGTGCCCCTTGCTCCACCTGGGCCGGAGGCTTTTTCAGGGGAGCCCTTTAATCTGCACCGCTTCTACAATCGCTCCTGCCATCGGCTAGAGGACATGCTACTCTATTGCTCCTACTGTGGGGGGCCCTGTGGCCCTCACAACTTCTCAGTGGTGAGTTGGGCCCATGCCTAGCACAGCCCCCCGAGAGTATCTGCCATGGCTCTCCCTGATCCTCAGCTTACAGGGCTAGGACTGGTAGCCCTGCTGCACCTCCAGTCAGAACTCACCTGGGGAGCCCAGGGTCTGGATCTGGACTAGTATTTCCAGCTCCATACTAGGCCTGCTCTTCTTATTAGAATCTTGAAATTCATACATCTGTCCTAGTTAGTGATTACATGCAGCCCCCAAGGCCCCTGGTGTCTTCCTGAATATTGTCCAACCTCACCTACCCTTCCCCAGACTTCTTCATGGTCCAGCAGGGTCCCAGGACCTTTTTGTACCTGTGAGGATATCCTTGGTTCTATTGGTGCTCACCTATGATTGGTCAGTTGTTTAGTTTGGCTATCACCACTTGGCTGATGCTAGGGAAGGAGCCACCTGCTCCCACAGCAGGGATTTCATTGCACTCTCACTTGATCTACTGTGCCCTTTCCTATCCCCTACCAGCTTGTGTGTGTGTGTGTGTGTGTGTGTGTGTGTGTGTGTGTGATGTCTATCTGTCTGACCAAGAGTGAATATAGGTTTCTTCTAAATCAACTCCCCCTCTTACCAGCTGTAAGTATCAGGGACTTTCTTCCCAGAGGAATCCCTCATTGAGAGAGTCACATTTCCCCTGTGGTCTAGGGATGTTCCTGCTGAAGGACCACTTGCCACCTCAACTTCTCCCTAGTTCAGCTTCCACTCTGTCCAGAGTGACTCCTCTCTGGTCCTCCAGGTTGCAGATTCCTGTCCTTTCCTCCTCACACACCCAGCCCGCAGTTCCCCACTCCTCCCAAGTGTAGGGCCCGGTGGGTGTCATTTCAATGCATGAGAATGACTGCAAATATACAGGGACATGGGAGTTCTGGTCACTGGACCTCAAAGAGGCCAAGAGATAGAGAACCAAGGGACAAGGAAAGCGTCAACTTGTCTTCCTTGTGGCCAGAGGTTAGAGCAAGCACTTCTCATCTAGAGTCCCTAGGTGACAGCAGTGATCCACTGCTCAGCAGCCCCACCCTTCGGTCTGGAGCAAGACTGGGGCTCCCAAATTGCCTTGACTACTTGACTACCCAGACTCCCTCCCATCCCCAGATGGAGGGTAGGCCAGGGTGTGTGTCCACTGTGGAGTCTGTTGTTGCATGCTAAAAGACCTGTGTGTGAGGCTGGGGGAGGGAGGCCCCCCTCAGAGTTCTCTCCATGTATCCTGTCTCCCTATACACAAAATGGGGAGAGCAGCATATTTTCCCTTCTGGAGGGGAGTGGATGAGGCAAAAACTCTGGAAGTAGAAAAAACTATCTCCTAGTGACCCCACTGGGCCTGCTGCTCCAGTCTGGCCTGACGCACTTGTCCCTCCCTTTATCTGGGCTGTGTCTGCACTCATCTTGTGGCTCACTTATGGACTTTGTCACTGTCCAGCAGTAGTAAAAGCACACCCACCCCATTTGTGGGAACATTCAGAGAAGCATTGGGAAAAGAGCCACAGAGAATTGGTTCAGTCTTCTCTCCACAGCTGTAATCAGCATTGTGATAAGGGCAGCACTGGAGCATGGGGCATGGGGCATGGGGCATGGCAGGCGAGAAGACTGGGAGAATGCCCCCAGGGCTGCGATCTCTTCTGAGACCCTCAGAGCTCTGTAAGAGCATAGCCAATGTCAGACTTTGGTTCTCTGTCCTGAGTGTTGGGAGAAGGGGTTGTGCCTGGCTGTGAGTGCTCCTTGGCATGGCAACTGGAGCTACTTTCAGGTTCTAGTGATAATGATACAATGATGGGCTGAAGGGGCTGATGGGTGGAGGAAACCAAAAATCTTAGGTTTGAGGGGCTTAGATTTAGGGACTGGAAGTGGAGAGAGTAAGATATTTAGTGCCTGGGGTAAAATCCAGGAGAAGATCTGTTTCAGAAGGCCTAAAGTCTGTCAGTGGTAGGATCCTGGTGATGGAAGTATACATATTTAGGGTGCTGGCAAGAGAAAGATTGCCACTTGATAGTTCTACTGAAAGGACTCTAACAAAGGAACTTTTTTACAGAGCTGTGGGCAAGATTAAGGAAACCAATAAATGGGGCTGAGGCAGCTAGTGATAGTAGGAAATTGTTACCACTTCTAGGCTGAAGGAGCAGAAAGGGAGCCCTCCTGATGGCATTTACAGTCATGGTGGGTCTAGGCCACTGCAGCATTAGTGAGGGGCAAGGGGAAGGCAAGGATCAGCATTCCAAGCGCTCTCTCCTCCTGTTTTATGGCCCCAAAGCAGAAGGTCATCTGGGTGGAAAGAAACTCAGGCCATAGACCCCCCCCAAAGGCTGACTTTCCAGGGCACACTGAGGGGAAAGCAGGGTAGAGGACAGGTGGGAGAAGGGAACAAATGGAGACTAGAATGCACAGAAGTTATCATTCCTGAAGGGTGCTGCGATTCCAGCAGCCACTGGGGGGACCTGGGGACAGCCCTTTGTGGGGAATGGGTTCTGGCAAGACTCTCAAGTTCTCTACTGTGCCCCACACCAGGTCTTCACGAGGTATGGAAAGTGCTACACATTCAACTCGGGCCGAGATGGGCGGCCACGCCTGAAGACCATGAAGGGTGGGACAGGCAATGGGCTGGAGATCATGCTGGACATCCAGCAGGATGAGTACCTGCCTGTTTGGGGGGAGACTGGTATGTCAGCCCCCTCACGGGCCCCCTCCCCATAGTTCCTGGCCTCAGTCTCCAGTAGGGCTTCATTATGGGACCCTTTGACAGGGCTCAGTCACCTCCCCCTGCCTCCCAGGATCTTACCATCTCTATTTCCCCCTCTCTCTCTGACTCCACCTGACTTTCACACTCACATTTCCCTGGTTCCCCCTTCCTGGCTCAGTCACTCTCCAAGGTAACCAGCCATCCTCTTCCATCAGCAGCCGCCACTCACTCTATAAATAACTCCCTTTCTTCTTGGGCTGCCTGCCTGTCTGGTCTCAGGGGGCCTTGGGGCAGAGAAAGATAGGGAGAAAGGAGAAAGGGAAGAGGAGAAATTAAGAGTGTCTAAGACAGTGACACCTTGGTAGAAAGAATCTAAAACATCAAGATATATAGCAGACCCCATGTAAGAACAGAAGTGTGTAGGATGTAGGGGTCATTGGAGCAGCCTAGAGCTGGTAAACCCAGAAGGAGATTGGGTGTGGGCTAAGACCCCAGAGACTGTTTCCCCACCAAGTCCCAGTGGATGCTGTGCTTATTCATGGGAGAGGCAGAATGTCCCCAGCTCTGAAGGGGATGAGGGACTCAGAAGCCCTCCCAACCCTCACACCCCGCATTCTCATAGACGAGACATCCTTCGAAGCGGGCATCAAAGTGCAGATCCACAGTCAGGATGAACCTCCTTTCATCGACCAGCTGGGCTTTGGCGTGGCCCCAGGCTTCCAGACCTTTGTGTCCTGCCAGGAGCAGCGGGTGAGAGGGCTGTGTAAGGCTGCTCCTGGGGTGGGGTGTTGAGGGATCAAGATAGAGTGGTGGGTGATCAGTAGTGGGAGGAACACCTGAGCTAGGGCCTGAATGGCAATTGAGCTAGTCAAAAGCATGTATTTTCTGAGGAATGGGAATATTCTGCAACTGAGACCTTCAAAGGCTATGGAAGTTGAAGGAGTGGGACTCCTGAGTTCTGTATCTTGTCAGAGAAGTCCATCAAGGTGACTTGGGGAGAAGTCCCCACACTCCCCCAGCTCCCTGGCTCTCCCAGCAGCTCATCTACCTGCCCCCGCCCTGGGGCACCTGCAAAGCTGTCACCATGGACTCGGATTTCTTCGACTCCTACAGCATCACTGCCTGCCGCATTGACTGTGAGACACGTTACCTGGTGGAGAACTGCAACTGCCGCATGGTGCACATGCCAGGTCAGGCCCCAAGGCTCTAAGCACAGTCCTGAAGTCCCTTGGCCTACACTTGCCGTCACCTGTTCCCCATTCATATCAGTCTCTCCACCTCAGTTATAGCCTGGCCTGATCCTTACCTCTCTGGCTCTTGTCTCTGACTTCAGTTCCTGCCTGTACCCACAGGTATTGGAAGGGTGGAGTACAGGGGTGGGTCACTTTCAGCGCAGACTGGGGGCTGGCTAGTCCTACTGTCCTATTTTCTCCCAGCTTCCACCTTATTATACCACTACCATCACAAGACCCCTTTCATCTCCATCCCGCACCACTGTCTTCTCTCCTCTGTAGGGGATGCCCCATACTGCACTCCAGAGCAGTACAAGGAGTGTGCAGATCCTGCCCTGGGTGAGCGCCCCTGTCCTGGAGCTGTCAGGGGGAGGAAGGAGGTGCTATAGCCACACACATAGGGGCTCCAGACCAAGCTCCCAAGAGCTTCCAATAACTGCTACACTAGGCTTCACCCTCACACATATGACTTTAATGCTGAGAACAGCATCTTCAGAGGTCCCTATGAAAAATGAACAGGGGTCACCTAGGAGGGGCCTTCATCCTCTTTCCTCAGGAACTCAAGTAGTTGACCCTCAAGGGCCCTGAGGGAACGACATATAGAATGAAGAAATATCCATGGGGAGCCTGCATGAGGATCAGCATAGGGTAGACACAGGGCAGGGCAGGACAAAAGAAGGGAGCCCAGGGTTCCTTTGGGCAGGGCAGGATGTTTGTGTTGGGGAGGGTCTGGCAGGACAGCACTCAACCAGTGCCTCTCATCTGGCTGGGCACAGACTTCCTGGTGGAGAAGGACCAGGAGTACTGTGTGTGTGAAATGCCCTGCAACCTGACCCGCTATGGCAAGGAGCTGTCCATGGTGAAGATTCCCAGCAAAGCTTCAGCCAAGTACCTGGCCAAGAAGTTCAACAAGTCTGAACAGTACATAGGGTAAGGGCTCTACTGCGCAGGGCAGCGCCCTTCAGCAGGGACTATGGAGGCTATGAGTGGGTTTTGATGGGGATTTTGCAGGTCAGAGGATGTTGAGATAACCTGGGAAAAGTCCAAGAGGCAACCAAAGAGTATGGGGTGGGTTTGGAGGGAAAATAAAGCCAAAATAAGCAATGGAAGTGCCCCTTCTTCTCCTTCCTCACTTTATCCTCTATCTCCATCCTCACTGCTGTAACTGGGCTCACCTCCCACTTGTCAGTATATGGAGCATCTTTTCATATATGACATTTCATTTAATCTCACAATCCCAGAAGGCAGGTGTCTCCATCAGCATCTTATTTTATGGATATGGAAATTGAGGTTCAGAGAGGTTAACTTGCTAAGGTCACCTGGCTAGTAAGGGACAGAGATATGACTTGAACCTAGGTCTCCTCCCCCCACCCCTGCACAGGGAGAACATCCTGGTACTGGATATTTTCTTTGAAGTCCTCAACTATGAGACCATTGAGCAGAAGAAGGCCTATGAGATTGCAGGGCTCCTGGGTGAGCTTCTGATGACACCTGTCCCCTCCCATGTCATGGGCACAGCATGGCTCCCTACCACCCAAAGCAGTGTGCTCACTTTGTCCCATCACCAGGGGTCTTTCCACAAACTCTGTTGAGTGTCATGTAGTGGAGGAAGGGGGCTGGGCCTTCTTTTAGGGTAAAATGGAAATGACAGGCCCTTGGTCAGGAGGGAGGGATGAGGGTAAAGGTGGAGATTATTTCACATGCCCCTGAAATTGGCCCAGATACTAAAAGCGTTGGGGTATTTTGTAAACAACCCTTTTCCCAGAATAATACTTCTTCATTTTCAAAAAGTAGAAAGAAGCAGAAAGGCATAAAGAAGAAAATTAAAATCCTGCCAGAGTCTGGCTTTGCAGTCCTCTTATGTGAAGGCTGCCAACCCCTTTGCGAACATGGCTGGCCCGCCCCACTGAGCCCTACTGCCCCATGGTATCCTGAGTCCCCTGACTTTCCTGACCCCCAATACCCCGCCGCAGGTGACATCGGGGGCCAGATGGGGCTGTTCATTGGGGCCAGTATTCTCACCGTGCTGGAGCTCTTTGATTACGCCTATGAGGTAAGGGGGCGGGGCGAGGGAGGGACCACAGAGGGGCGGGGTTTCAACCCGCCCACCCCGCCCCGGCCCATCCTAGGTCATTAAGCACAAGCTGTGCAGAAGAGGGAAGTGCCAGAAGGAGGCCAAGAGGAGCAGCGCAGACAAGGGCGTGGCCCTCAGCCTGGACGACGTCAAAAGACACGTGAGGGAGCGAGCAAGGGGGCGTCCTGCAGCCAGTCCATTCTTTCCCACAACTACCCGCTCTCCCCACGCCACTTTGTCTCCTTTGCCTCCTCTATGCACTCTGTGGCCCTTCCTATAACCAGTCCCTGTCCTGTGCCTTTTTCCTAGAACCCTTGCGAGAGCCTCCGGGGCCATCCGGCCGGGATGACCTATGCTGCCAACATCCTACCTCACCATCCAGCGCGAGGCACGTTTGAGGACTTTACCTGCTGAGCCCTGCAGGCCACTGTACCAAAGGCCTAAATGGGGAGGGCTAGGAGAGCAAGGGGCTCCCAACTGCCCCCAACATGTGCCCTGAGGACTCACCTGCGCTCCTGGGCAATCCTTTCCTCTTGTCTGTGGTGAGGAAGGAGTTTTGATCAAAGAGTCCTCTCCCTGCCTCTGTCCCATTCTTTTTATTTTAACAAAACTAATCTTAAAAAGAGAGAATAGAGCAGGGATCTCATGCTGCCCCTCTCTGCCCCATGCTGCCTCCCCTAGCTTCCAGCCTGAATTCTGTCTATCTGGCCGTCTGTCATCTGAGTATCCACCTACATTCTGCTGCCATCAGTCACCAAAGCCCCCTCCCAGTGAGGGGTGGAGGGGATCCCTGAGGTGCAGAATTTGGCCCCAAACCAGAAGCTGTACCTTAAGAGGGAGGGCTAGTGGGGGGTTCCCCAGCCTTAAGAGACCCTCTCTGCCCAGCGACACCTCCCAAGCCCAAGTCTCCAGGCAGGAACTAAATCCCCAGTCCCACTCCCTCACATCGTGTGAAATCTCTCCCCTAAAGGAGTGGGGATGGGGACAAGATGTGGCTTTGGTGCTGTAGGCCACATCCTAATACCTACAAGATCAACCCCACTCTAAGGCTGCTGGAGAAAAATACCAAGATGCAGCCCTCCTTAACATCCTATAAAAACCTGGCTGGTTAGCTTTCCAGCTCAGGGAGAGGAGCACTGGTACCTGACCTCACTGGCTCCTCTCCCAGAGGCCCTTACAGAGGACCACATCCATAAATTTTCTTATGGAACTCTCCCAAATCCTCTTCCCTGACTTCATTTGCTTCTTTAAACAACCTCATCTGCATTTTCTATTTCTATATGACATAGACTCTATATTGCTATCTCTCTGTACATACTTTCCTCTAACTCCGTCTGTCTCTACCCTATCCCCTCTTGTCTCTGAGAACCATCCTCCCACCCCAAGCTGCCCCTTCTGTGTCGTCTCCCCCCACCACCCTGCTCCCCAGTCTCTGAATGCCTTTGCCTGTATAAAGAGTTGGACTCTCCCCTGGTGTCTGTACTGTGTACACACATCTCTCTGAGAAGCACAAGGAGACGACACGCGCATTGTAACCTTCGCACTGTCTCGGTGGTGACATAAAGGAAGCTGTGAATCACAAGCTCTGCCTCTTTCTGGCCTCACCCTCTCCCCTCAACCCGGGCACCCTCTGCCTTCCCTGCAGCCTTAACATTACTCTCCCCTGTTCCACTTATCCCAATGCCCTTTGCCTGGGTAACTGCAGCCTCCCCAGGAAGGGGTTGCAATAGTGGTAGCTTCTATCCAAGGAATGGTGAGCTGCACTGGACACTAAGCCAAGAGTGTTAGAGACAGAAGGGAGCTGGGGATTGGTGACTCCCGTAGCTGGGGCAGTGGGTCCCTACAGGCAAAGCTGAAGTCCTAAGTCAGTGGCCTTTCTCTCCTTCTGGGTGCCCAGCCCCCCTTCCTCAGCTGATGCCCAATCCTACCACTTGTATTTTCTGGTGAAGCAGGGTTTGGTCATTGGAAGAAAGAGACAGGCCTAGAAGGGAAGTTGAAAACTCTGTTCTGTTCCTACCTTAATGGGAGACAAGTGAGATAAAGGGCCTGCCTGCTCCACTACACACAGCAGGCACTCTTCCCAGGCCAGAGCCCTCAACTCCTTTCCAGGTCTTCTCTCACCAGCTGTCTCTTGGTCTCCAAACCCAGAACAGGACCTGTGGGCAGGTCACCTGTCCATTAGCCTGGAACTAGAGGGTGAGGCTTTAGAATCTTTGGGAACTCTTGGTTCCCAAGAGTTCCTTAGAGATCAGGCCTCCCCAGAGGGAAGCAGGAGCAAGGCCAAAAAATGTGCTGGATGGGGAATAGACAGCAGGCAGGGCCCGGAGTGACGCATGCCACTGGTCTAATAAACTGGGTTTCAACCATCTCCTCTTCAGTGTTGTTCCTTTTATTTGAAGTTTTTAGGTATTCCCACTACAGCTGAGCTTCACTTGAGGCCACACAATCAGGAGAGTAGTAAGAATTGAGCAGGGAGACACTGGTCCTCCTGAGATGAGACAGGCTGACCACACCAGGAGTGGTTTGAAACACTGGGCAGGGAAAGATGGAAGGTATCAAAAAGAACAAAATTCTCAAAGAGAAGTCTTAATAGAAAAGATTCTTTGGAGAGGGGCCAGGGTCAACATTCAGGCTAAACTGGAATTTAAAGTCTGGAAGCAGGATAGGCTAAAGGTCAGAGATGAAGTTCCCGCCTGAGGCAGTTATTGAGGCATTATCAGTGGAATGAGCCAGGAGACTAGAATCTAGGATGATTTTACTGCTAACCTTCTGGTTCATCTTTGCCAAGTCATTTTCCTCTTTTGAGTTCAGCTTTCCCATTTGAAAATAGAATAAACTGCATTCCCCTCTGCAGCCACCCACAGTTACAGCAGTAAGAAAATAAATCGAAAAGCAATCACAGAACTTTGGAAAAGTAAATGGACTGCACCAAGGTAAAGCAGTCAGGGTTGGATCGGGGCAGAAGCTGTGGTCCCCTTCCAGAGCCGCGTCTTCCTCCAGTCGGCCTGGGGGCGCCCGCTCACCGAGCCTCTCTATCCCCCGGCTTGTCTCTATGGTGCTCCCCGGACCGTAAATGCGGGAGGGAGTGGTCAGCACGCCTTTTCCGCTAGTCGCCCCCTCTAGCCTACAGTCTCGCTCCCCTTAGCCTCCAGTGCCAGCCGGTGGGCCAGGCCCACAAACAGGCAGGTTCTTGAGGGGCGCGTGCGGGGCGGGGGGAGTTCCGGTTCCGGTTCTTTGTGCAGCTGCAGCGGCTGCTCGGGGAAGATGGCGGCCCGGGCGGGTTTCCAGTCTGTGGCTCCAAGTGGCGGCGCGGGAGCCTCAGGAGGGGCGGGCGCGTCGGCTGCTCTGGGCCCGGGCGGAACTCCCGGGCCTCCTGTGCGAATGGGCCCCGCGCCGGGTCAAGGTCTGTACCGCTCCCCGATGCCCGGGGCGGCCTATCCGGTGAGTGGGGGCAGGAGGAGGGGCGCGCGGGTCGGGGGCGGGGCCGAGCGGGGGCCTGGGAGTGAACAGGGGTGGGAGAGAAATAGGAGGGGCTCCCAGGGGAGGGGTTTGGGCCCTGGATGGGGGTGGGGGAGGCAGTTTGCATCCCGATTTGCTCCCAGAGGCATTGTTTCTGTGGGGATTCGTTACAGAAACAGGGTGGGTGAAGTGGGGCCTGGGATTGGCAGCTTTAATGCTCAGGGAACACACAAGTTGTAGCTGGAAATTGAGGTCAGCTTCAGAGTAGTAGCTAGCAAAGCAAATGTGGGACTAGAGATGTCCAATGAGTCAGATCCAACGTAGACTGGGGGAGGATATGAATATAATCTGGCTGTTTCTTAGCTTTTGGGGTCACTACAGGGGCAGAAGAAGATCCAGTTACCTGTGTTTCAAAGAGGCAGAGGTCTCTTCTCTTATTGTCCTCCACCTCCCCACAGCCCTAATCCATTAAAAAAAAAAAAAAACCACTTTTCCTTTCTTGGTTTGGATAACAAGGGAACCCATGACATCTCTGGATCCTTTCCCCTCTGTAGAGACCAGGTATGCTGCCAGGCAGCCGGCTGACACCTCAGGGACCTTCCATGGGCCCTCCTGGCTATGGGGGGAACCCTTCAGTCCGACCTGGCCTGGCCCAGTCAGGGATGGACCAGTCCCGCAAGAGACCAGCACCTCAACAGATCCAGCAGGTCCAGCAGCAGGCGGTCCAAAATCGAAACCACAAGTAAGATGACCCTGTGGTAGAGGAATTGGTGGGGGGGGGGGGGTGTTACCTGTTGGGGAGGACACAGATGGTGGGAGTATTGAACCAGTATTGATGGTGCTATGTCAGCAGATGGTGCTGCAGACCATCACCCTTGAGAATTCCTGGTGGTGGTGGTGGAGATGGAGTTGATGGCGGTGATGGGAGGCATTTTCTTTGATTTGAGGGAAGCTTTTCAGGCCCTCACTTTCCTAAAAATGGAGGTGCTGACAGCTTATCTTCATGTTCTGACTAGTTCTGTCCCAACCTGATAACAGTATTTATTCTGAACAGTGCAAAGAAAAAGAAGATGGCTGACAAAATTCTACCTCAAAGGGTGAGTTGAGGTTGTACATCTTCTTGAATGTGTGGTGACTTTGAGAATAGAAATGATCAGCTCTAGATCCTAATCATATCTTTCTGTTCCTAAGATTCGTGAACTGGTACCAGAATCCCAAGCCTATATGGATCTTTTGGCTTTTGAAAGGAAACTGGACCAGACTATCATGAGGAAACGGCTAGATATCCAGGAGGCCTTGAAACGTCCCATCAAGGTAACACAGGAAAGCACTAGGCAGAGAGCCAAAGGAGAATACTCGGGAATCTTCACCAAGCTTAGGATGAAAAATCAAAGGCTCAGCACAGCTCTCCTTGGCTTAAATTACATCTCTCCCTTCCGCCTACAAACCCCAAATTATATTAGGAGCATAAGAACAGAAGAGTGGTGGAGCGGGAGGAGGGGAGTGGCTTTTGATGTCTCTTGCACCACAAATATATCCTTTCCGTGTTTTTGCTATAACTGCTCTGCTACTTTGGGAACCTGGCACTTTGCATGACTTTGTCCACCTGGCATCCCAGTACTTGTACTCAGACCAGTAGCCTATGCTCTTCTAAGTGGAATCTTCATCTACCCACCTGAGGGACTGAGTAGACAGCCTGTCTGTTAGGAGTAATTTTGGGGTTTGGGAGACCATTATCTTCAGCGTCAAACCACTGAAGCCCCAGCATCAATCCTGTTTCTGCCTTCCTCAGCAAAAACGGAAGCTGCGAATTTTCATTTCTAACACTTTCAATCCGGCTAAGTCAGATGCCGAGGATGGGGAAGGGACGGTGGCTTCCTGGGAGCTTCGGGTAGAAGGACGGCTCCTGGAGGATGTGAGTTCAAGATCCACTGTGGTTCACATCTAGGGTGGGAACTGCTGGGAATAAGCAGTATTGTGCGGTTAGTAGGAAGCCTGGCTGGTTCTCGGATTTTGCTGGGAACATCAGGGAGAGGGACAGCTTGCTCCCTGTTGAGAAAGACAATGGTTCTTTGTATCTGTTCCTACACCTTTGGCCCTCACTGGTATCATAGGGAAAACCTTATTGTCCTAGGATCTGATTTGTTGTTTGTCTTCCTCCTGATGCTGCTGGCCATTGAATGTAGCAGCATCTGCAGATTATTTAGTTAGGTGGGGTTTTTTTGTTTTTTGTTTTTTTATTAACTCTTTGCCTACCAATTTCAAATCTAAATTTATGACAATATGTATTTTATTTCCAGAAACACATCATTACGTAGAACAAACCAAGAACGTGATTAGTAAAATAATTGGGATATAAAATATGAGCAGAATTATCCTATAATTAGCAATGTACATCATTGAAATGCAAAAATTCTCCCGTAAGAAAAAAATGTACAACTGGCTAAATTGCTCGTAATCACTATACCAAAAAACTCAGTTGAAAATACAAAAGCAATGACAGAAAAGCAATGTTAGGTACAATAATAATGTATTTTATGTGTGATCAGGTGTAAAACAGTTCTTACACAGTTCTTACACAATATTGCACATTGATTGTACAGATAGTTTTTGTTCTTGTCTCAGTTTTATTTTTTACACATCCAGTGCATCATCTTGTAGCTCCTTCAACCAGTAGATGGTTACCCACGTTGATCATGAGTTTTGGAATGTTTGAAGGCCTGTCTCTGCCTTTTTTACCTTATTGTTCTGTTTGCCTGTGGCACACTTTTTTGCATTGGAACTATAAATTGAAGCAATTTTGTCTAGTTTTGGGATGGATTTACGTTTATAACCGCAACCACGAGCAGTTTGTAAAATACCTTTTTCCACTACTTTCTCGATTTTCTGTCAAATTCTTATACACTTAACTTTTTGGCATATATGTCCCAGTGGTAATCAGAGGGTTAAGTGAATTTGTGCTTAGCATTGACGCCATGTTTCCTGAGGCTTGGAGGACCTTGATTCCCATTGTGGCATCTCTGTTTTCCCAGCTTGTACTAGAGGTACCCCACAGCTTAAGTGGGATAGATTGCTGTAGCAGGCTCTTGGTTGTTTCATGGGGAGTGTTAGCTGGCAGGTGATAGCCCCCAAACTTCCTACCCCAGCAGTTCCTTGGGGAAGCTCACCTTTCTCTCATTCCCTTGCCTTCTCTGGCTCTATTTTTAGCTGCTTACAGACAAGCTAATTTGAATGCATTTTTGCAGGAGAATCAGGACTCAGTGTCAGAGCCTCCTTCTCTATATAGGTTCAGTCCATCTGCTAGTCATGTTATTCTGTCCAAATAGAGCTGTTTTTGTTCTGGCTGCTGATTGCCTGTGATTCATTTCCCCTCTATAGTCAAACTTTACTCTGTTCAGAGGCGCTTTGTTATGTGCAATGGTTTGGCTTAACTTGTCTCATTTCCCTTAGAGAAATGAGAGGGGTATATAGTGACCCTCTGCTTGTTATAGGCTGCTTCTTCAGGGTTCTGTTGCTACCATGACTGGCTAAATACCCACAGATGACTGCCTTGCCATTTCCTAGGAGATACTCAAGACATTTTTAAAGATTTTTCCCATTGTTGTTTTGGTTCCTTTTTTATAGGAGTTTGTTCTGGGGAATTTTTTCTGGCTTTTTCTAACATGACCTTCCTCTCTCTCTCTTCTAGTCAGCCTTGTCTAAATATGATGCCACCAAACAAAAGAGGAAGTTCTCTTCCTTTTTTAAGTCCTTGGTGATTGAATTGGACAAAGACCTATATGGGCCAGACAACCATCTGGTAGAAGTGAGTAGTTCTGCCTTCTAGGCTTTTAGTCTGTGGCTAGAGAATGATGAACTTTAACATCTAGGGGGGTGGGGTATAAAATAAAGATACGCTGGGGGAGGTTCCACTATTCCAGTTTGTACATTGACCTCCAGATTACGTTAGCTGTGTTGAATTTGGACCCAAGAGTTCTTGCAGTCTGACTTGTCCCACATTTTTAATATTATTTATCTTGACCACTGCCCCCACTTTCAAGGAAAATTCTAGTGGAGGCCTCTTGTACATGCCAGGCCATCTCTGCGTCTTGCTTATTAATAATGGTGAGTTGTATTTACCTATACACCATTCATATTTTTTCCTGGTAGCAGTTATAGTAGTTAAAGGGGTTGACTCATAAAGTACTAGTACTTGCCTAGGTTAGTTTTTCGATATGGGACTTCTTTTTGGTCCCTGCTCCTTTAGATTCACATTCCAAATCACCAGAAATCTTTTATTGTAATGGTTGATTGCACAGTGTTTTGAGGACCATGTTAGCAACAGAATTTGGGACACACCCAGAGTGACAGGCCAACGCTGCGTGTGAACTTAACCTGCTCCTTTCTTTGCCAGTGTAGCCGCAGCCCCTTAACCTCAACCACTAAGAGACATGGAAAGGTCTTTACCATCTAATAAGGGAAGTAAGTCATAGAATCAATAGAAATTTGTAGATATATTTAACTTAATTTTATAGCAGTAGAGTATAGTGGCTAAGAATGTGGACTATAGTCAAACATACCAGAGCTCAAATTGCAGCTCCACCACTTATTGGCTGTTTGACTTACACAAGTTACTTCAATCTTCTAAGCGCTAGTTTTCTCGTCTGTAAAATAGGTATAATCATGCCTATCTTGAATGGATGTTTGGGAATTAAGTGATAATCCAGATAAATATCTTAAAATATGCACGTACATAGTAAGTACTCAGTAAATGGTACCTATGTTATGTTTCTGTTCCCATATGTATTATCCATTTTTTGCATAAAATTATCACTGAAAATTCAAATTAATTTAAATGTGATCCCAAACACTCAGAATTAAAAGGTTAATCTGCTTATACACATGCAATAATCCCAAAGCTCTATGCAATTTTTAGGGATATCTCATGCTACTGCTCTTCTCCAGTAGCCTCAGTAATCAAAATTGAATGTTCAGTCATTACAGAAGCTCTTCCCTCCCACCCTAGCTCTTCCTCTGGGAGAGCATCCCCTGACATCTTCCTCTCTGTAGTGGCACAGGACCGCCACTACCCAGGAGACAGATGGCTTCCAGGTGAAGCGGCCAGGAGACGTGAATGTACGGTGCACTGTTCTGCTGATGCTGGATTACCAGGTATTCTGTGGAGATGTGGGGGTCCAGCTTTCACAGCCATGTCCCATTAGCAGTCCAACTTCTAAGGCCTTAAGTCTAGTTGTGAATAATTTGCCACTTTGTTGTTGTTAGGTGCCATCGAATCATCTCTGACTCATAGCGACCCTCATAGAGTTTTCAGTGGCTGATTGTTTTGGGATTGCTTTGGGAGTGGATTGCCACATCCTTCCCCCATTTTTGCGGTGTTGAGGATTGAACCCAGGGCCTCAGAGACTGCAGAACAGCATTCTACCAACTAAGATAAACCTCATTTGCCACTTCAGTACAGAGATAATTCTTAGTTATCTCTGAGTGCCTCCTACTGTTTTCCTGCCCCAGAAAAAACACTATAGGTAATGGTTGCTGACTAGATAGAATGTGTCACCATACTAAGCACCCCAAAATACACGTAGACCCAGCCCACTAGTTTCATGCCCTGTACTCTTTGGTTCTTTGCAGCCTCCCCAGTTTAAATTAGACCCACGCTTGGCTCGGCTTCTGGGCATCCACACCCAGACTCGCCCAGTGATTATCCAAGCACTGTGGCAGTATATCAAGACACATAAGCTCCAGGACCCCCATGAACGGGAGTTTGTCATTTGTGACAAGTACCTCCAACAGGTATGTAGAGGACTCATTCTTTTGCTAGAATCCATAAGAGCACTACATATGCTCAAAATGCCAATTTGTATCTCCTCCTCTTTCTCACAGATCTTTGAATCTCAACGTATGAAATTTTCAGAGATCCCTCAGCGGCTCCACGCCTTGCTTATGCCACCAGAACCCATTATCATTAATCATGTCATCAGGTAAGCCTTTGTAGGGGAGGCTGTGGTGTGCTGGAGCTGCCTTGTCAAACTTGCAGAGATTTGACAAGCAAGTTGTAAGATGCACCTTTTGCTTAAAATAGGATTATATAAAGCCAGGCATGGTGGCACATGCCTGTAATCCCAGCACTGAGAGGCTGAGGCAAGAGGATCACAAGTTTGAGGCCAGCCTAGGCTACATAGCAAGTGTCAGGCCAACCTGAGCTATATTATTATAGTGAGACCCTGTCTCAAAAAACCTTAAAAAAAAAAAAAAGTGTGTGTGTATAAATTTATTGTTGTTTTGTGCTGTCACGTCAGTGTCTAACTCATAACGGCATTATGTACAGTAGGCTAAACAGTACTGTTAGTGTTTCTCTGCTATTACTAGGGCTTTCAATGGCTGATTGTTTTTTGGGAGTGGGCTGCCAGGTCCTTTTCCCAAGCCTACAGCATCTGGTATTCCCAAGCAGTCTCCCATCCAAGTACTAACCAGGCCCAACCCTGCTTAGCTTCTGAGATCTGAAGGGATTGGACACCACAGTTGTACGGCTACAGGCTTATATAAATTTCAGATTATTATGTTCAAAGTGAGGATAATATATACTCGAAATTTACCATCTCTTATTATTTTATTACATTTTGCTAGTATTTGTGCCCTCAAGGTTACTCATGTCTGCGTGGTAGAAATACTACTATATAATAATGTGTTGTTGCACAACTCTTCTTAACTGCCTCATCAGTGATAGAACGTTGGTGTCTGGAAGTCAGCAAACACCGCACATCTGGGCTCCTCGGCCCCCTTAGGGGATCAGTTGTTAAGCCTTTACCAGCTCATCACTATGTGGGGATAGGGGTCAGCAGCTATCTTTTCTCTGGATGGTAGGGCTTCTGGGCTGAGACTCCCACTGTATTGATTTTTTGTTCAGAGGATAGTGAGGCAGACAAGGAGTGAAGAAAGGTACTTCCTCCTTAGAGCAGCATGTCCCCATAGTTGAATATCATCTCTTTGCCCTCCTTCCTTTGCTCTGTGTTAAGTCTGATAAAGGCCTGTGCTTCTTTAGTGCTTGAACCATCACTCACCCTAGCAACTCCATCACTTATGCATCGGGTCCATAGAAACCTGTCTGTTCTAGGTTCTTGTACATAAAGTTAGGCCACTTTTATTTGTGTGTGAGTGGGTGTGGGTACGTATTTTGAGTTCATTTGGGGGGCTAATTTTAGTTTACAAGACAGAATGATATACAAAATTCTGTAGCAGTAGTGTCCTCTGGGAGGGAAGGAATTTGCTTTTCACTAAATACTTTCTGTGCTTTTAGGATTCTTACCACTGACTGTTAAAAAAAAAAGGTAAAATTTCTTTATAATAAATTGCACTCATTTATAGTTTGAAGACTTTTGGTAGGTGTATATACCACATAACTACCATTACAATGAAGATACAGAATATTTTTGTTGCATACAAAAGTTCTTGGGCATTTTTGCAGTCAGCCTCCTTTTCCTTCATCCATGGGCCATCTTTTTGACCTTGTATAATTAGATCTCAGGACAAGCCCTTTACCAGATCGGTTTGGTTTTCTCCCCAGTGTTGACCCAAATGACCAGAAAAAGACAGCTTGTTATGACATAGATGTGGAAGTGGATGATACCTTGAAGACCCAGATGAATTCTTTTCTGCTCTCCACTGCCAGCCAACAGGAGATTGCTACTCTAGACAACAAGGTAGGGGTCTCTGCCCTGGGTAGTTTGGGTGCCACCAGGTCCCCTCCCCACTCTCTGCCACCATCACAGCTTCTAAGCTGCTTTTAACTCTTGGGTTTAATTCAAAATGTATTGGCGCCAACATAGGCAGTCCGTTTGGTGCTGATTGGAGCAGGACTCGTGTGAATTCTGATTCTGGCTATAGCTGCTCTTTTGTCTTTTCAGTGCAGGTACCAAATACAGGGCCTTGTGTATGCTATGTGAATGCTCTACCACTGAACTACACCACCAGCTCCCTGGCTCTATTTTTCTTTCTTTTTCTTTTTTCTTTTTTTTTGTGTGGTACTGGGGGTTGAACCCAGGGCCTCGCACCTGCATGCTTTGCAAGTGCTGGGCCACTGAGCTACGCCCCCAGCCCTTTTTTTTTTTTTTTTTTACTTTTTGAGACAGGGTCTCGCTAAATTACGCAGACTACCTCTGGTCTCAAACTTGCAATCCTCCCACCTCCACCTCCTGAGGCGCTGGAATTACAGGCGTGCCCCACTGCACCTGGCTTGGCTATATTTTTCAATAGCATTGAATCTCAGTCTTGGATCTGTGAAGTAGAGACCAAAATCTGTTTTTATAAGTCTACTCTGAGGATGAAATGAGACAGTATATTTAAAGATGTGAAACTGTTTCTAGCACATAAAAGCAGCAAATGGTATTTCCTGCTACTGTTATTGCCCCTGTTATCATTACACCTAACATTATTAAGCATAATCCTGGCAAGCAAAGCCAGAAGTGCTCCGGGGACACAAAGGAGAACAGTGAGGCTTTCCTAGGAGAGTAGATGGCCTCAACTAAATCTTTTATTTCTTACAGTACTTGGGAATTGAACCCAGGCCTTCGCATAGACTTTCCAAGTGCTATATTACTGGGCGGTACCCCACTGCCCATTTTTATTTTTTGAGTCAGGGTCTTACTAATTTCACAGGCTGGTTCCACCTCCTGAGTCCCTGGGATTACAGGCATATGCCATCCCACCTAGCCCCTCAACTAAATCTTGATGGAAAAAATGGGAGTTAACAAAGGGGGAGAAAGGATAGTGGTGTTGGGGGCATAGGAGGCAGAGGACATTCCAGAAAGATGGAATAGGGTATTCAGAAATCCAAAGGAAAGAGAGAGCCTGGTGTGTTCAAGGAGTACCGGCTGGCCATGGTGGCGCACACCTATAATCCCAGCTCAGGAGGCAGAGGCAGGAGGATCGCAAGTTCGAGACCAGAGGCAGTTTGTGTAATTTAGGGAGACCCTGTCTCAAAAAAGTAAAAAAAAAAAAAAAAAAAAGGGCTGGGGTGCAGCTCAGTGGTCCAGCATTTGCGAAGCATGCAAGCACGAGGCCCTGAGTTCAACTCCCAGTACCACCAAAAAAAAAAAAGTACCGGCTGTTTGGTATGCTGGATACTGCACAGAGTTGCAAGGGATGGGATATTTTGGGAAAAGAAGTTGGATGGGGAAGCAAGAGCATAATCACAAAGCTTTGATGCTAGGAAGATTGCTTCATGCATCGTCCTATAGATAAATTACAGAGCCTGGAAGAGACCTTTGCCAGTAGAAGCACTGACGCCATTTGCATCTTATATAGTGGGAAGAGTGAGTTGAAAGAGGAGTGGATCTGGAGCCAGGTGTCATGGCTCATGCCTGTAATCCCAGCACCTCGGGAGGCAGAGGTAGGATGATCACAGGTCTGAGATCAGAAGTAGCCTGTATATCTTAGCGAGAGTCTGTCTCAAGATTTAAAAAAAATAAAATGGCTGGAGGTGCAACCCATTGGTAGTGTGTGTGCAAAAAGTATGTGCAAGGCCATGGATTCAGCCCCCTAGGACTACAAAAAAGACAGGTTGACCTGGAGGCAAGAGGCTCAGTTACGAAGCTAGTACAGTAATCTGTGTGATACATAGAGGCCCTAAACTTATGGCATGGACAGGGAGGGTGGATAAAAATAGATTTGAGAGGGGTCAAAGTGGAATTTAAGGAACTTGGCTACTGTTTGGAGGGGGGTAAAAGAGGAGGCATGACCCCCAGGTTTCTGACATGGTGGAGAGTAGTATTCAGTAAGATTGGAAAGAGGAGGAGTTGGTGTCAGGGTAAGAGTAATGAATTTGGTTTCAGAGATACTGAGTTTGTGCTTTTTTTTGGTTTTGTTTTGTTTTGTTTTGTTTTTGAGGCAGGGTCTCTCTACGTATCGCAGACTGGTCTAGAACTCACCATGTAGCCCAGGCTGTCTTTTAACTCATGGTGATCCTCCTGCCCCAGCCTCCAAGTGCTGGAATTACAGGTGTGCACCATACCTAGCTTGATTTTATTTTAAGGTGTCTTGAGATGTCAAGAAAGCATTTGGGTGGTTGGAGTTTACAAAATGGAGTCTGGACTCCAGACAGGCGACTCACAACTCTGTCAGTGGTCATGGATTAAGTATTCACCATGTTATAGTGTTCATTGAGGAGACTAAAAGGACAACTTCCTAGCAGAGACAAGTGCACATGACATGCTGAAAGCAAGCCAAGGGCTAGAGCAGTGAGCCTTGTGCTGTCTGCCAGCTCTCGGCAGCAGCACCCTGTGCCTAGGTGAAAAGAAGCACACGCAGATGTTAGGCACTGTTTGCCATGTAGCTTTGCTCCCCTACCTTGAAAATGGTATGCGTGTCCTTTCTTTCAGATCCATGAAACTATAGAAACTATCAACCAGCTGAAGACCCAGAGGGAATTCATGCTGAGCTTTGCCAGAGACCCTCAGGGTTTCATCAATGACTGGCTTCAGTCTCAGTGCAGGGACCTCAAGGTAAAGAACCTAGGACAGGCCCAGAGGGCTTTAGGTTGGGAGGTATATGTCTGCTTTATATCTGTACAATTGGTAGACGGGTTGAAAGGGGATGTGAGGGACCAGATATGTCTTTAGTATATCCGAGGGTTCATTTTACAATTAAGCAGGGAAGTGGATGTAGAACCATCAACCGTTGAGTTAGTATTTACTTGTTGTTCTCCCTGTGCTCCATATTGCTGGGGATACAGAGAGGAAGACCTGAAACTAGGCTACTGACCAAAAAGTAGTAAACTGTAAAAACATTGTCTGAACTGACTGGAACCAATAAGATATTTCAGAAGAGAAGGGAGATCAAGAGGTTAGACTCACTGGTGAAGGCTTCATGAAAAATTTGAGATTTGAAGATATTTTTCCGAGTAATACCATAAGCTCAGGCAATAAGGTAGGCATGGGCACAGACAATGTGAAATGTGTGCCTCAGTTCTCACCTACAATTACAGAGGCAGAGCAGAGGAGCAAGGGAAAAGGAGCACCAGAAAGCACCCTGGACAAGGCAGTGACTGCTGGGTGGCTTTAGGCTTTAGGTGTTAATTTGCTGAGCCTACTATAGCAGACCAATACAAATTGGGTGGCTTAAGCAACAGAAATTTGTGTCACAGTTGTGGCGTCTGGAAGTCTGAAATAAAGGTGTTAGCAGGATTGCTTCCCTCTGAGGGATGTGAGGGAGAATCAGTTCCATGCTTCTCTGCTACTTTCCGGTAGCTTCGGGCATTCCTTAGTTTGTACTTGACACTCCATATGTCTTCGTATCATGTTCCCTCTGTATATGCCTGTCGCTATTTCCAAATTTCCCCTTTTTATAAGGATACCAGTCATACTAGATTAGGGCTCACTTTAGTGATTTCATCTTAATTTGATTATCTGCCGAGACTATTTCCAAATAAGGTCAAATTTATAGGTACTGGGGGATTAAGATTTCAGCATCTTTTGGGAGGAATACAATTTGACCAGTACTAAGTGTGAAGGCAGGAAGCAAGTCTGTCCTCACCCTTCCCCATTTCCCCCTCAGACCATGACTGATGTGGTGGGTAACCCAGAGGAGGAGCGCCGAGCTGAGTTCTACTTCCAGCCTTGGGCCCAGGAGGCTGTGTGCCGATACTTCTACTCCAAGGTAAGTGCCTAGGGCACTTGGGAAATTGACAAAAGGCAGAGGGTGTGTTAATCTAATGGGGGTCAGAGGTATTAGGTACCCACTTCTGACCTGTCTCACTTTCCACTTCCTCCTCTATTTTCTCCTTAGGTGCAACAGAGACGACAAGAATTAGAGCAAGCCCTGGGAATCCGGAATACATAGGGCTTCTTCTACAGCCCTAATTGGGCTGCACCAATTCTTCATTTGGGCCCTGTGCTGCCTGCCTCATAGCACCTGCCTTGGTCTTGCTTGGGGCCTTCCAGGGGATGCTGTTGGTTTAAGGACACCACCAGAATGAAGAGGGTCTCACATTTCTGTCTCACAAGACACCTATTGTCCTCTTCTCCCACCCCATCCCTTCCCACCCCAGCTTCCCTTTGCCCCACAAAGTTCCCATGTGCCTCTGCCCTCCCTGGTCTACATAGGACCTCTAGATAGTATTAGAGAACCCATAGTGGTAATGAGTGCTCTGATTGGACTGGGGCTAAGGCCAGCTGCTCTTCAAAGGAGACCAGCTACACTGATCCTGCCTTCAGAGACCCAGGAGTTGGGGGATGTAACCCCTCCTCCAAGACTCAGGCCTGGGGGTGCTTGATAAGCTAGTTGATCTTGGCCTTCCTTGTAACAGGATCCAATTTCCTTCCTTCCCTCCACAGGTTTGGAGCAAACTCTCCCTTCACTTGTTGCTCTCTAATACTAAAGGAACCCTGGCTCTTGGGCTCCAGTGAGCCCCAGGTCAGTCCCCAGCCCTCTGGATTGGCCTGCTGTGCCAGTGCTTCTCTGCCTCCTTAGTAGGGGTCCACATCAGTGTTGGAGTTACTGAACTATTGCTCCCTCCTGAACACTCCCTGTAGCTGCCCTCTGTTGGATTTCCTCACATCTGCCCTAACCCATGGCATTTGAGTGGGGCCTTGCCTTTCCCTGTCAGAGCCCCAGGAATCTAACCTGGGGTACTGGCATTTTCCACAGAGGCTGCTCCTTACTGCTGTTGCTTGCAGGGTGACTTGTTCATTCACTCCACCCTGCCTCCCCTCCCTCAATGGAGAAACACGCCTAAAATCAAACGGGTAAAGCCCTGGGCCACCTCTGTCTTCCTGTCCCTTATCTGCCTAGTTGACACCCACTGGTGACATTCTAGGGTACTAAGGAGTGAAAGCGCCTAGGGCTGGAGACTAGCTCTGAGATGGGTTTGTGACTCTTCCCCCTCCCTGGCTCATAAGATTGTGACTCCCCAGCCCCTGCCCTCAAAGCTTCAGACCCCTCAGGTAGCAGCAGGACCTTGTGATCTGGGCTCCTTGGAACTGAGATGGTTTTGCATCTTTCCAGGAGAGCTTCAGATTCTTCCAGGTTGTATCACCCCCAAGTTAGCATATCCCAGGCTCGCAGACAACACAGCAGGGTGGGAGACAGCTGGGCAAAGGAGGGATTCCGTTCAGCATGGGCTCTGAACCCACAGAACTGACAAAGCCCCTGCTTCCCCACCCCTCCTCAGGCTCCTGCGAGCATATCCCCTGCCCCTTGTCCCTGCCTGTTCTACACTGGGGACAGTTTTCTCTACATTCTCCCCTCCCTGCCATATACCCACCTCTCCCTCAAAAGGTTCTCCCCACAGTGACACTGGACAACCCTGGGGCAGCTGAGCTCTGGCCAGGCTCCTCACTGGAACCACAAGGAGAAAGCTCAGCACTCCTGCAGTGTCTCTATTGATAACTTTTTATTAACTGAACTATTATGTTTTTTTCATGGACCAAATTTTTTTTTGTACTGTCCCCTTATTGATGTCACCCAGTTTTAATAAAAGAAATCTTCTGAAGGGTGAGTCCCCTGCTCCTGTGGGAGAGCTCCTACCGAGCTTCTCCTCCTCTGGCACTGTCAGTCCTGCTCATGATGTCATTTTATTGGACATAATTATTGAGCACTTGCTGTGTGCCAGCCATGGGGCCAACTGCTGGGAATCCAGGGGAAATGGACTCTGAGTCTCAGATGTTGGTGAGCCAAGGGTCCAGGCAGGCTAGATGCTGCTTGAGATTGTAGGGCTTCACCACTGGATCTTAGGTACCTACCCCAGCTCCCTGTCCATCAGCTGTGAAAAGGTCAGTGGCCTTGCTGTCTTTGCCCTTGTCCCTCTGAGCTCCCTGGGCCACTTGTTGGCAATAGCAAGCTGCCCTTGGGTGTCTTTAGCCAGTTAGGCTTGGATAAGCCTGAGCCACATCTAGAGTTCCCTTTCTCCCTGATGTGCCCATCCAGCTGTGGCCAAGGCTTGGAAAATGGCAGGCATTTCTATTCTCTGGAAGACAACCAGCTACTGATCTTATGTTCTTTGATGTTCTACTCAAGGCCCTGAGTAAGATGTCAGGTGTAGGGGTTTATATTTTTTTTGTTTTTGTTTTTTGACAAGGTCTCTCTATGTAGCTCAGGCTGGCCTCAAACACAATCCTGCCTCATTGCTGGCATTATGGGCGTGTACTACCAGGCCCACTGTAAGATGTTAATTCTTAAGACCAGCATGGAAAGGCTGTTGTATTCATACATAAAAACACTTTCAGCTGGGTGTTGTGACACACCTGAGGCGGAAGGCAGGAGAGGTATGAGTTCAAGGCCAGAGGTAGCCTGCAAAACTTAGACCCTATCTCAGAATTTAAAATAAAAGGGAGTTGGAGACTAGGAGTGTAGCTCAGTAGTAGAGCACTTGCTTAGCATACAAAAGGCCCTGGGTTCAACAACTCTGCCAGAAGAAACATCAGCAGGTTGGCTGGCTGCTCAGGAATGACTACTCCCTTAGCAAAAGCATGAAATTCTGCTGCAGTTCTACAGGCTCCCACCTGGTGGCTCACTGGTTTCTTCTGTGCCCTTGTCCAAGAAGAGGATGTAAACCAGAATGAGTGCAACCACATTTCAAAGTTGTAATTTTAAAAGCTTTTGCCTGCATAGACAGGAATGTTCCAGCATTGCCTGTGTGCAGACAGACCCACCAAGGATGCAACCATTGCCCCCAATCTGGAACTATTAGGTTTCAAAGACTTGAGCAGGGAAAACAGAAGATGTGTTTGGGGTGGGGGTGGGGTGATAATTTGGAGTGGAGAAATCTGGTATCAAGGACACTGAAATGGCATCTGTTTTTACCCAGGCTAATTACGTGTGTAATGAATGGCTGATGAATCACTAATATCAAGCAAATAACCTACAGCTTGCTATTAGGGAAACAGCTCTTATGGTACAGATAACTTCCTGTGATTAGTACCCTCTTTATTCCTATGTAAATAAACAAACACTTTGTCTCCACAAGACCTGAAAGGCTTTTAGAGACAGAGGAGCATTTAGGCAAAAACAAGGGGCCATTTCATGCATAAACATCTATTCTTTGGGGTCCCATTGTATGTGCTATGGAGAGGAACATTTTTTCTTGTCCATCCCCCATCATGTGTTCCCAGCTGGCAGCCTGACACTGTTGATGGTGATGAAGGAGCAGTCTGTAGGAGGCTAGCCCCATATCAGGTGTAACTTTGTTCTAAGGCAAACAACCAACTACTGATTTCATGTTTATTCCTCTTATGGGGACTCCCTAGGCATGGAAGAATGTGGTGGGCCTTTCCTGGGCAGTCCCTGGAACTGAGAAACCCTTTGTTCTGCATTGACCTCCTGCCCACTTCCTCTGACCCACTGGTTGCACGGAGACTCCCCTCTAGCCCAGTGCTGATTACTGTGACTGGCCAGTGGCAGCCTGGGGGATGGGAACACCCATTTAACAGTGTGCTAAGCCAGAAGGTTAGCATGTGAGCACTCTGGTGTCTGCCCTCTAGGCCAAGGTGCAGGCGGCTGAGGGTGAGGAGCCGCTGCTCCACTCTCCAGAGCAGCCTGGAAACGGGAGCACCTCCTCCAAGTCAGACAGATGGTTGTGGGCAATGTGGATCCTCAACTGTTGAGTGTGCCTGCCCTCCTCCCTTCCCCCAAAGTCGTGCATCTAGTCACACATCTGCTTACTCTCAATTACAGCATCTGAAACCAAAAAGTTCCAGAGGGCACAGCAACCCCTGAGTTTTGGAAGGGGCCGCCTGGGGTCCTGCCTCTCTCCCACTTTCTGGCCTCTGCAAACTAGCCATTAAATTGAGGGGCCCCTGGTGTGGTAGGTGGAAACCTGAGGGAGAGATTGGAATGGAACACCAAACCTCCCAATATGTGTATTTATTGGTGACCACCTCATCTCTCCTTCCTGAAGCCCAGAAAGAGAACTGTGGGCCATGTGGCATCAGAGTCCTTTATCTTTGACCTTTCCCACCTTCCCTTCCTAACATTAAGGTGGGGATTGTCTGAAGAGGCCCACTGATGAGTCCCTGAGATGACCATGTGGGCAACCAAGATAACTTTGTCTTTCTGGGCTCCTGGGATCTTGTTCTTGGACTGGGCTGCCCCCACAGAAGGCCCTTACCTCATATGTGGCCTCATTGGACCCACACCCACCAATTCAACCCCATTCCAGCCCTCAGTGGAGTTAGCACAGGGCTGCTAGAGGACAAAATCAGAGCTGCTTTGGGGGTCATGGAAGGGTATGTGCTGGGGGTGGGGGAAGGAGAAGTCTTACCTTTGAAAAGAAATAGTCCCATATCCACTGCTAGGGCTAAGTAAAATTTATTCAGTGCTAGAGGCTGAAGTGGAGGAGGGAGTAGTCTTTTGCTCCTTATCTGGGCTATTTCTTGGCCGACTTTAAAATGAGACCATTTCAAGCAGGGGCTGGGAAGTTGGGGCCAAGGGAAGAAGCTTGCCAGCACTGTCAGCTGCAAACCCAAGAAAAGCTGGCCCAACCTCTGCCCCATTCCTGTTCCCCACCTGTCTCTACCCTTTTCTCCCCTTTTCCCTGCCTCTGCCAGACTCTGCCTCGCTGGGCACCAGCCACCCCTGGAGGCGGGGCTTGGCTGCATCCACGTGTGGTGGAGTTAAATGCTCCAACCGGCACCAGCATTGTGGCAGAGAAGCAGCACTATGGCTGGCAAGAAAGTCTGCATTGTCGGTTCCGGCAACTGGTAGGTGGCTCTGTCAAGAACCATGGGAAAAGGGCGGCTTCCCCCAGTACAGAAAGGCTTAA
This sequence comes from Pedetes capensis, assembly GCA_007922755.1. Lineage (NCBI taxonomy): Eukaryota > Metazoa > Chordata > Mammalia > Rodentia > Pedetidae > Pedetes > Pedetes capensis. The sequence continues at coordinate 51,503 of VMDO01006644.1, forward strand.
AAGGGAGGATGGGTGGACCAGAGGCCCTGCTGCTATTCTCAGAGCCTATGTCCCCTGGACAGACAGTGCCCAGACCTCCCCAGCCCTTGCCTGCCTGGGCAGCTGCACCTGTTAGCCACAAGAAGAGCTCTTCTTTCTCTGCCTGCAAAGCTCCTTGGGTTTGCAGGTGGGATCACAAGGCTGGCCCTCTTCTCCAGCAGCACAGTGTGAGGTAGACTGACTCTCCTCTTTATTGCCAGGTCACAGTGGACACACCATGGGAGTGGGGTTGAAAAGAAAGGTGGGAAGTAAGCTGGCAGGCTCCGTGAGATCCAGCAAGCCCTACCACTGTTTTGTCCTTCATACCCCACTCATTCTACTTTCCTGTGTGCCCCCTCCTGTCAGGGGCTCAGCCATTGCCAAGATTGTGGGTAGCAATGCAGCCCAGCTGGCACGCTTTAACCCTCGGGTGACCATGTGGGTGTTTGAGGAAGACGTCGAGGGCAGAAAGCTGACAGAGATCATCAACACACAGCACGAGAATGTTAAATACCTGCCAGGGCACAAGCTGCCCCCCAATGTGGTAAGCCCCAACTTCTTGAGAAGAGAAAGGGAAGCAAGGGAGGTGCCAGCTGGACCTGGGAAGCATCTCAGGAGGGCTGCTCTGGGCACAGAGCACCCACACACAGCCCCCAAACTGCTCTCTCAGGCACTTCCTGGGACTGAGGGGAAACTGCATGTACCTCCCCTCCGCAGGCTTCCAGGTGGGGAAGGAGGGGGAGAGGCCCAAGTTGGTCTCCATGGCAACCAAAGACTGGTTCTCAGGCTCCCACACATGGGGTGTAGTAGTACCTGCCTCCGGCTCTAATCCTGTTACTCATTCACTGGGTTACCAGCACATTTGGAGGCTGCTCCTTGGACTTAGGTCTTTGGTCAAATCTATGTGGCTCTCCCCCACCTGGAAAGGGGGAGCAGGAAAAAGAGCAGAAGGATTGGGGCTCCACCTTCCCAGCTGGGGCCCCAAAGAAACAGAGTGATGAAATCTTACTTGGCCTCGTCCTCCTGCCAAGCCCACACCACTTTTGGCCTTCCTCACTGTCCCACAGCCAAGGGCTCTGAGGAGAGTTCCAGGAATCTTCAGCACCCAGGACAGCTGGGGCAGAGGCATGACAGCTGGGGGCAGGGAATAGGAGGTCTTGATCCTCCGAGTTCAGTCCTCCCCAATTCACTCTTAAACCATCCTTCCCCACCCCACCCCCCACCCCCACCCCCCCTCCCCCACCTTCCCAGCCTCTCTTTTTGGCTCTCAGATTTCCTGAATGAGGTCCCCTGGGGGGTAGGGGAGGTTGGCCAAGCTCATGAGTACCTGGTCACCCCATAGGTGGCTGTCCCAGATATAGTCCAGGCTGCAACGGATGCTGACATCTTGATCTTTGTGGTACCCCATCAGTTCATCAGCAAGATCTGTGACCAGCTCAAGGGCCACCTGAAGGCCAATACCATCGGCATCTCTCTTATTAAGGTCCAGGGCCACCTTCATGTGGATGAGGGTGGGGTACACCTAACCATTGTGGGGCTCAGGGTGGGTTAACCAAGCAGAACGGAAAATAGCAGATATAGGTCAAAAGTTCTGGAGAGAAGGGAGAAAGTGGTTTTGGAGAGGATTAAGAAAGCAGCAGAGGGCTGGGGATGTGGCTCAGTGGTAGGGCATTTGTCTAGCATGTGTGAGGCCCTGGGTTCCATCCCAGCACCACATAAATAAACAAACAAATAAATGAGTAAATTACAAGCCAGTGCCACTGGAGGGAAGTAGGAGAGACTCTGCTTTGGAGGCAGGTGTGTTAGCAGAGTTTGGGAGTCATAAAAGGGATTTCTGAGGGGCATGAAAAGGGGTGGGTTGGGAGTATGAAAGGGAGGCTGGTTTGGAGCAGTGCCCAGGTTGGATATTGGTTAAGGTGTCAGGAGGGTTGTTTTGGGAGTACATGGAAGAATTTTCTAATGGACTGGCTTGTCACTGCTATCTGCCTTCACAGCAAGCTTAGGCTGGTTTGGAATGGGGTAGGACTTCTGGGGAGGAAGAATGATAAACAGCAAACTTGGAAGGGTCAGGATTTCTGGGTGGGGAGCCCTCAGCTGGGCATAAAGGGCAGCTGGCCTGAGCTCCATCCTGTGCCCAGGGGGTAGACGAGGGCCCCAATGGGCTGAAGCTCATCTCTGAAGTGATTGGGGAACGCCTTGGCATCCCCATGAGCGTGCTGATGGGGGCCAACATTGCCAGCGAGGTGGCTGATGAGAAGTTCTGTGAGACCACCATTGGTGAGAGCCCCCCGCATACACCATGCAGTTCCAGTTGCTTCCCTTCCTCAAACTCTTCCCCAGCCTCACTTAGCCATCTCCTTCCACAAGGCAAGGAAAGAAAGAAGTATCAGAGGTGAGGGAGGGTTGGGACACCTCCAGGGAAGGGGCTGCAGGTCCTACTTAGGGCAGGTGTGGGAAGAACAGTCAGGAGCACCCCCTCACCAGGTGCATTCCTGGACACCTATAGTCTCAGCTATTTGGGAGACTGAGACAGGAGGATCACTTGAGCCCAGGAGTTCCAGGACAGCTTGGGCAACATAGTGAGACCCCCATCTCAAAACAAAGAACAAAAAAAAAAGCCCTCCTCAAAGCCTCATCCCTCCCCACTTTAGGCTGCAAGGACCTGGACCAGGGACAGCTTCTGAAAGAGCTGATGCAAACACCCAATTTCCGTATCACAGTAGTACAAGAGGTGGACACAGTAGAGATCTGTGGAGCCTTAAAGGTGAGAGGGGCAGAAGCCAGTATGGGGTGAGGGGAAGGTCCAAAAGGGGGGCCTAGCTTAGCTCTATAGGGTGGCTTGTACTCCAGGTCCCACCCCTTGGGCAGCTGCTCCCCTTCCCCACCAAGTCCCACATACATAGGAAGAACTGCAGAAGTAAGGCCTGGGGCATTCAGGTCTGCCAGTGGATCCCTCTTCTTCTGCCCTTTGAGCCCCTTGTGGGACATCCTTAGTTCTAGCTCCATGGGCTGGTTCAAAGGGAAAAAGAGACACCCAGGCTAATGTGAGACAGGATGGCCAGGATACCCAGAAAGGTTGGTGGCCAGAACTATGGATCCTGGTCAGCTATGGACATGAGGACTACAGGTCAGAATGGTTTGGTCATAGACAGAAAGGCCAACTGAAAGAAAAAGGGCTCTCAGAAGATGTCTTCATTGATGGAGTATGAGGGAGAACTTCAGAAACGGGGTGCAGGCCGGGCCTGGTGGTGCATGTCTATAGTCCCAGTGACTCGGGAGGCAGAGGCAGGAGGATTGTGAGTTCGAGATCAGAGGCAGCCTGTGTAACTTAATGAGACCCTGTCTCAAAATAAAAAATAAAAAATGGCCTGGGGGTGGAGCCCAGTGGTAGAGCACTTGCAAAGTATGTATAAGGCCCTGCGTTCAACCCATAAGTACTGCAAAAAAAAAAAAAGGCGAGGGGATTGCAGCAAGTGGGAAGGGAGATGGTCAAAGTTATGAAGTCCATACACTATATTTCATTTAGTGGGTGTATCATGGCAGATGTGAGGAGGACAAGGTAGGTGCTGCAGATTCCAAGTGGGGATGTGGGATGGGGAAATTTCTCACCCCTGCCTCCACTCCCCACAGAATATAGTGGCCGTGGGGGCTGGCTTCTGCGATGGGCTGGGCTTTGGTGACAACACCAAGGCAGCGGTGATTCGGCTGGGACTCATGGAGATGATAGCATTCGCCAAGCTCTTCTGCAGTGGCCCTGTGTCTTCTGCTACCTTCTTGGAGAGCTGTGGTGTTGCTGACCTCATCACTACCTGCTATGGAGGACGGAACCGCAAGGTGGCCGAGGCATTCGCTCGCACTGGAAAGGTGAGCCCTGCCAACCTCAAGGTGGAGGCACTTAGCAAGAGGTGGCTTTTGAAGACAAACTTTAAGGTTTTTGTGAGCTGGGCATGGTAGAACATGTCTGTGATCCCAGCACTCAGGAAGCTGAGGCAGAAGAGGTTCAAGGTCAGCTTGGGCCACACAGCCAGACCCTATCTCAAAAAAAAAAAAAAAAAAAAAAAGTATTGTGAACATAGGCTGGGGTGTAGCTCAGTGGTAAAATGTTTGCTTAATGTGCACAAAGCCCAGGTTTCAAACCTTAACACTAGGGGGGGGAAACGAATATTGTGAAAATTCGATCCATCTCTCTCTCTCTCTCTCTCTCTCTCTCTCTCTCTCTCTCTCTCTCTCTCTTTCTCTCATATTTTCCTTTAGTTTTTGTATTTTTGAGACAAGGTCATGCTACGTATCCCAGGCTGGCCTTGAACTCTCTGTGTAGCCCAGGTTGGCCTTCAACTCCTGATCCTCCTGCCTCAGCCTCCCAAACACTGGTATTACAGGCATGTACTACCATGCCAGACTCCCACCCCTTCTTTCCCCCCAAGACCCCATCTCCCTTCTGAACCCCACACTTTCCAGCTCATATAAACAATTCTGCTCTCCCATTTCCAGCCACATATCTTGTTTCCTTTACAGTCCATTGAGCAGCTAGAGAAAGAGATGCTGAATGGGCAGAAACTGCAGGGGCCCCAGACAGCCCTGGAGCTACACAACATCCTCCAGCACAAGGGTATGGTGGACAAGTGAGTGTTTGCCACAGCCCCCAGGTGAAGGAGCCACAGGCCAAGTGCTGTCCCTGCTCACCATGTTCCTGAACCCTGTATGACCTTTAAATTGGGCAGAGAGGGAACTGTGACCTTATGTTTAGAGCCTGGAGAGTCTGGAATGCCCACTGTCCCCAGCCAGTTCATGGTCTTGGAGTGCATTCTTGTTTAGTGCTCTTTACACTGCATTACTTGGGCCCCTTTTGTATAGCCTCTCCTTTCTGTCCTATCCTCTCTGTGCCCTGCTCTGGGGTTGGAGCTCTGGGACAGGAATAATCTCATTTGACTTTCTTCCTATCTCTTTGTTTATACCCCCAAACCCAGACTTCCTATTCCCTGAATCCTGTTCTGGGTGCTGAGGATGATGGGCTCTCCTTCAAGTTGCTCCTTTTCAGGGAGCACAGACAGTGGGGTAACAGCTAAGCAGAGCAGAACTGAGCTCTGTTGAGATGGGAAAGAATCCTAGAAAAGTGTACAAGCAGGTTCAGAAGAGCAGCTCATGGCTCCAGGTAAAAGAAGTAGCCAAGAGAGGATGGCAAAAAAGGAAACTGGTATTTACTGACACCTTTACATAATGCAAAATCATAGTTTCACATATACAATGACATCTTCACTACTTTATCATACTGGACCCATTTTATCAAGCCCTAATACTGCCTGCTCTAGAAGTGGATAGATGGGGGGAGGAAGCGTGCCAAGGCAAAGGCTGACAGTTGCAGAGGTTAAAGGGTTGCTCAACTGGGGAAAAAAAACAAAACAAAACAACAACAACAAAAAACCCTTAAAGCAAGGAAATCAGGCAAATTCAATATGATAGGGAGTAAGGCAGTTAGCAAGCAGACCCTCAAACCCAGGGCTGGGCAGATTCTCAGCCAGTAGAAATTGAGAGCCACAAGTTTACCTGAGTTCCAAGGTGGGAGGGTAGGTGAGTGGAGGGTAGGCAATAAAGAAGGAATGGGAGTACAGGGTGGACTGGCAGTGAGAGGCTAAGCTGAGCCCTCTTCCCCACTCTAGGTTCCCCCTGTTCATGGCTGTTTACAAGGTATGCTACGAGGGCCAGCCAGTGGGTGAATTCATCCAATGCCTGCAGAATCATCCACAACACATGTGAGTTGGGAGAGGGCCCAAGAGAGGCAGCTCCTCCACTCTTACAGAGACAAGCAGACACTTGGGACACCTGATCAGCAGGATGATATCCAGGACTCCCCTGAGTAGTCTTTTCACTGAAGAACACTGGAGGACAAGAGGCTTTCCGGCTCAGCTACACACCTGGAGATACTGAACTGCAGAGAAGCCTGCAGTCTCCTGCAGACATGAAGCTGCCTTGTCCCTCTCCAGATGTGGAGCTTTCTCACTGTCCTCTAGGAAGTGTAGAATCAAGCCCCAATGTGGCCTGCTCTAGAGGTTGGTGGGTGGGGGGAAGGAAGGGTTCTAGGGTAAGGATTGCTAGTTTATGTCCCACACAGACCAGGAACCTGTCCCCAAGCCCAATTAAGTGGCTGAAGGAGTATCTTAGCCATAGGAAGGATGATGCAAGGGCTGCCACGGAGGAGTATGGGCATTGAGCTGCCCTCTGCCAAGCTCCACACAGCATCAATATTCTCAGTACTTGTTAGCATAATACAAAGATCTCAGACAACCCCCTCCTAGCTTCTCCTAGCAATATTTACGTCCTCAGAAGCCTCTGGTTATCCCTTTTTCCCCTCCCCCAGGCTGCATTGGCACAAGAATTGCTCCAGGCTGACATCTCTGGCCCTGGGGCTTGCCATTATCCCCTGGGACTTCCTAGTTCTTAGATCTTTGCCAGCTCCTCCCCATCCTGAGTGACCTTTCCAGTCCTTCCCTGGCACTGCCCTCCATGTCCTCTATGGAGAGTAGGAACTTAATCTGCTGACATAGCCACACTTTTTCATAGCAGGCTCAGATCACTGGGCTCCCTGTGACCTTTGTATTTGCTCCACCTCCCTAGTCAGGAGCTCTAGCTGGGGGAGGTGTCAGCTGGGCCCCTCCTGTTCTTTGTCACCCCAGAGGACATCCCTAACTCTATGGCCTCCTCCTCCCCCATCCTATACCTTTCTCAGCTGCAGCAGAGCAGCCAAGAGAGCTAACCAGCACTTGGCTTCTGGAGGTCTGGGGCCACACACATAGTGGCCCAAAGGCTGACTAGGTTTCCATGCTGGTGGGTCCTGATATGCCAGGACCAGCTCTTCTTCCTCGAATGAGGGCCTCCTCATGAGGTACTGACATCAGCACTTCAGAAGTTGGGAAATTCAAGGAGAAGAGGAGGAAGAAGAAAACCACCATGCCCCCTGCGATGAGGGATGAAGGACAGGAATGGGGAGAGATAGAAGTGTCCTTTTCACTGGCCTTGCTCCAGGATTGTGTGGCAGCAGGGGAATGTCCCAGGTCAGCAGCCTAGGCCTCTTGCTATAAATAGTCCCTGAGGACTGAGAGGCTCCTGCATCCAGCAGGGGTCTCCGTTTTCTGTGTGGCAGCACCTGGCACACTGTGGCTTTGGCCAGAATTATGTTAACCCTTCCTTACATCTCGACAGACCAGGGTGGGTGTGGGCTCCTCTCAGCTCCCAGCCCTTGAGAATTCAATTTTACCAGGGAAGGGCAGAACTCTGGACTGGCCAGAGAGAAGAGAGGAACAAGTCACCCAGTTTTGGCTGGACCTTGTCTGGCTGGGCATGTCCGGGCACCGACTGAATTCAGAGCTTCTTCCCAGGAGGTTAAGCGGGTGCAGAGACCTCTTCCAACCCCTTTGCCTGTTTCTGTTCAATCCAGTCAACTGTGAATCTGAGGCCCTCTGTCGGGCCACTTGTACCCCCAATAAAGCGTGGCTTTTCCAGATAGAATTCGGGTAGTTCAGTGCATGTGGCAGTGCATGTTGTCATGTATCACGCACGGCGTGTAGGTTTTCACTCAACACAAGGCAAGTGAAAACTGAACCCCCTCCCTGATAATCACAGCCACTCCAAGGCGCCAGCAGAGGAGCCCGCTCAGTTCTCTCCTCACTCCCGCCACCCACGCCAGCGCCTCCCTGATGCTTCCTAGGGGCTTTATCACGCCGTCTGCAAAGTGGGAGGTCACGCACCGGGCAGAAACGTTGGAGGGCCACCCCTTGTGTGCACTCAGTGGTCTTGGCCCTGCGGTGCCAGTGGGCCACCCCAGGCTCTAGGGGGCGCGCGCTCCACTTCTGGAGGGCTGGCTCGGAGAGAATTCACCTAAATAGCGGAGACGTCAGGGGCCTAGGCTCATTCTGACTGACTGAGCCGCGGGTAAATTCCAGTTCCTAAATTTGGGTTACCAAAGACGCTGTCTCGATGGAGCGTAACCGCAACTCCCAGAATTCAACGGGCCTCTCGGAGAGGAAGGCTCCTGTGAGAACCCATAGCGAGAATGACAGACCCGGAAGCCGGACGTCCAACACCAGAAACCAGCCGGAGTAGCTGCTGGCGCAGGCTCCCGCCTTAGTGGGCGGGGCTTTGCGGGGCAGAGCTCGCACCGGAGTGAATCCCAGAGGCCAAGCCGGGTGTGAGAGGGTGTTAGGGCGGCTTTACGCACCAATAGCTGAAGCTTGCGGGGTTGTTTCAGGGCGGACACCTGCACGTGTTTGTTCTGGGTGTGGCTTTCGGCCGTGGTAGGAAGTTGCGCCACCGGTAGCAGCAAGAGGGGAACTGAGCTAGAAACCTCAGTTGGACGTGAAGAAGCTGCGGCACCCAGGTACGGTGTCGACTAGGGTCGAGCAGAGGCCGCGGAGGCGCTGAGTGCGCGCGCGCGCCCTGGCGGGTTCTGTTCCAGCCCCAGCGTTAAGGCCTCGATGCCCTTGAGGGCTTGTGCGCGCTCGGGTCCGCTGCACTGTTTCCTGTTCCACGCATTTGCACGCAGCAGGTCACCTTTGCTACATCGCAGTGTTATCCTGTCAAATCTAGACTCCTGTCTGGTGTCTTGGCCCTCACGCTGCTACTCGAATTGTCCCTTCCGTGCCTTACGGTCTGCAGCGGCCTGATTCCCCTTTCCTCTTCTCCGTTGGTGTAAATCTTCACCTTTCTAAAACGACAGCCCTACCCCCACACCTTTTTTGCTAACTTTTCTCGGCTCCCCACCCTGTCTCTGAATTCTCACAAAGCCTCTTCTGTTCACGTACTGTTTTCTACCTTGCCTAACAATATAGGATTCATTGCCTATCTCCATAAGCTCCTTTAGGCAGAAGCCATGTTTTGTGCGGTCTTCATGGCCTGATGGGCTCTAAGTGCCGATTAAGAGATAGATTTTTTAAAAAATGAATGAATCTAGGCTGCGATGATAGAGCCATATGAGGGAATGAGTTTTCCAGAAGAGAAGCCTGAGCCTTGAGGTCTTCCCATGTTTAGAGGGCAAAAAAAGAGACTCACATTGTTGTTGTTGTTAGGTGCCGTCGAGTCAGTATCCGACTCATAGCGACCCTTATAGGGTTTTCAATGGCTGAGTGCTTCGGGATTGCCTTGGGAGTGGATTGCCAGGCCCTTCTCCCATTTTTGTGGTGCTGGGAATTGAACTCGAGACCTCAGAGACTGCAGTGCAGCGCTCTACCCACTGAGCTAAATCCCAGCCCTCGAGACTCACATAGCCCTTGCAAATTGCACCATTATGGCATTTGTCATGATTATTCTTCCCATGTTTTTCCTGTTTTTCTGAAACCTGCAGTCCAACCCCATCATTTCATAGCAGAGACCCAGTCTTGTGCTTTATTGAGAAAAAGAGATGTTCCTGAGACAAGAATGCCCTGCTATTTTCAAAAGTTTCCTTCATTTCCAAGGTTAATCCTTCTACCTGGCCTTCTAATTTCATTTTTTCCTAAGTAATCCTGGATTTAGTTCTATTTGTCCCACCACTTATTCTCAATTTAGTCGCCACCTTCTTCCCCTTTAAAATATATTCAAATCTTTCTTATCAATAAGCAAAACAAAAACTAAAATTTTCAGTCAAGTGTGGTGGTGCGTGCCTGTAATCTCAGCACTGGGGAGGCTGAGGCAGGAGGAACACAAGTTGGAGGCTGTCCTGGGCTACATTGTGAAACTCTGTCTCAAAAACCAAAACAAATATCTTCCCAATTTTCTTAATCTTGTTACCTTCTCAAACCACAAAAACATCAATTCTTATCTTTGGAGTGAGGGACTTATGATCCTTCTAATACGGTTTTTCTGTCCTGGAAAAATGTTAGACACATACGAGCCTTGAGAGGTTGGTAGGTCTGCTGGGGGCCTTAGCTGAGAATCTGCTCTCTACCTGATGCCTATACTGCTTGTTGCAATTCAGTGCACCAAGTTGACTTCCACCTTAGGGTTACCTGGTGACTTAGTCAACCATTTCCATCCAGGTGGCCCCTCAGACGTATCTTCATGGCACTTTGGGATAGTGGTTACCAATTTTTTTCTGTGGCCCGACACATTAGATATTGCACACCTCTGTCAATTGCAGTGACTTGATACAGCTGTGACTTTTCAACCAGGAAGGGGGATGTAGCTAAGAAACCCCCTTCCCCCATATATCTAGAATTTCCTATCTGCCTTCTTTCCTTAATTGTTTCCACTTATTTATTTATTTTTGCTGTACTGGGGGTTGAACCCAGGGTTTTGTACATGCTAGGCAAGTGCTCTACCACTGAGCTACACTCCCCAGACCCTTTTTTATTTTTTATTTTGAGATAGTGTCTTACTATGTTGTTCAGGCTGCCTCTGGCCTTGAACTTCTGATCCTCCTGCCTCAGCCTCCCAAGTTGCTCAGATTACCTGTGTGTGCCACGGCGACTATCAGTGTTTCCTTCTTCAAACTCTTGCTCCTTTGGCCTTCCTCTTTCTGGTCCTATCTTCTGCTTTGGTGTCACCTTTTACTTTTATCTGTACTTGAAACATAGCCTCTCTTCTACGATCTGTCCAGATTTTCATTTCCATCTGCCTGATAGACATCATCACATTAATGTTGCATCTTAATTTTAATATATTCAAACCTAGCTCATGATTTTTTCTTTTCTTCTCCTTCATTTCTTCCTTTTGTGGTACTGGAGATCAAACCTAGGGCTCTGTATATGTTAGGCATGTGTTATGCCTCTGAGCTATTTCTGTATACAGGGACATATTCCTCTTTCTTTCTTAATTTTTGTGAATAGTATTCCAGTTTCTTAATTTAGAGGTATTTTCAGCTTTGCCCTATCCATTCAGTGGATAAATCTTGTACTTCTAAAATAACTCTGCGTCTGTCCTATTTCTGTTGCCCTTCCTTAGCTCTTAGTAAAGAGTCTTTGTTAATTTGAAAATAGGAGGCTGGGTGTGGTGGAACATGCCGGCAATCCTAGCATTTGGGAGGCTGAGGCAGGAGGATTGCAAGTTAGAGGCCATCTTAGGCTATATAGTGAAACCTTGTCTCAAAACACACACACAAAAAAAAAAAAAAAAAGAAAAAGAAAAAAGAAAAAGAAAGAAAAAAGAAAAGAAGAACATAGGAACAGCCTCAAGATGGATTGGACTAGAGAAAGAAGTGAGGTTCTAAAGAACAGACATATTTGCTAGTTGGTCTTTTGTCACTTTTCTAGCCAAGTTGTACCATCCTGTTTCTTTGACTGGTAAATGTTTCCAGCCCTTTTCTTCCAGCCTGCAAAGTGGTTAGCTTTGGCTCTCTTAACTTGTTAGCTTCTGGCTAGGATATGATGGGTGGCAAGAGAAAAAGTAAGTAAAGGAGAGGTTGAATGAAAGCCGTGGTCTCTGTGAGGTGTTTGTTTACTACCTAAGTGTTTAGTACTTAAGTGTCCTGTTGTGTGTGTGTGTGTGTGTGTGTGTGTGTGTGTGTGTGTTCCTTACTGTCTTATGCACAGCTTGAGGTTACTATAAACCTCAGATAACCAAAATATATCCTTTTCTCATCTAGAACTGTGTCATTTAGTTTTCTTCCTCTGACCATATTTAATGTCACTTTCGGTAGCAAACTAACAATTCACAGAAACTTCCTCAGGTCAGCTTGGGGTCTGCTCTCAAGGTCTTCCTCAAAGGCTTGTTCAGCCCTTAGGGCTCACTCTGAAAAGCACTTACAAGTCCGTTACCGTATCTTTCACTCCTCAAACCACCTAGTCTTGAGTTATTGTCTTCCAAATTTTTTATTTGTTTTCTGGGAATTTTTGTTTTGTTTTGTTTTGAGACACATTCTGGCTGTGTTACCCATGCTGGCCTCTAACTCCTGGGCTCAAGTGATTTTCTGTCACCTAAGTAGCAGGGACTATAAGCACCCACCACCACACACGACCCAAATTTTCTACTTTAAAGAAACCAATCCTCACTGATTTTAGTCTTTTAATTTCAACAGAGAAGAATCTAAGAACACATCCAGAGTCCCAAATTGAGGAACATTTTGTTCTGTATGAGGGATTTCCATATTAAACTTTCACTAGTTCCTTAGCTTAGAATAGCCAGGGAGTAATTAAATTAGAAGTAATTTATCTATTGTGTTTGTTGCCACACACCTGTAATCTCAGCAATTTGGGAGTCTAAGGCAAGAGGATTAAAGTCCAAGGCCAGAGGCAACCTATGTAATTTATCGAAACCCTGTCTCAAGATAAAAAAATTAAAAATGGGCTGGGAAAGCAGCCCAGTGGTAGAGTACTTGCAAAGTATGTGTGAGGCCCTTGGTTCAAACCACAAGTAACTCACTGCCCCCAAAAGTAGTTTATCTTATGCAAATGTAAGTAACTCTGGGGACTTAGGACCTGGGAAGTTGCTTTTTAGCTCTTGGGATATGTTCTTACCCTCCACTTTGGAAGTTAGAATTAATGCTGTAGAAGGTTAAGTGTAATTGAAATAATATAAAGACACTTGAAATACCTATTTCAGGTATATTGTGAGTTAAATATGATTTAAAACTTATTTGGGACTAGGTGCGGTGGCTCACGCCTATAATCCCAGTGATTCAGGAGGCAGAGGCAGGAGGATGGCAGGTTTGAGGCCAGAGACAGTCTCATAATTTAGTGAGACCCTGTCTCAAGATAAAAAATGGGCCAGGGGTGCAGCCCCATGGTAGAACACTTGTAAAGTATATGTGAGTTCCTGGGATCAATCCTCTAGTACTGTAAAAACAAACAGACAAAAACACCAGATCTAGGTTGGCCAGTCATTGTCTTCGCTGTGATGGCATTCAGATGCACCTGGTTCCAGCCTCTTGTCTATATGTCACATGCAGACTTTGTCATTTGGAATCAGAGTTCCTAAATGATATCATCCAGTATCCTTATAAGATTCTGCCTACATGTGGGGGCCATTCAGTATAGAGTGCAGTCTGATTAAGCAGGATGCAGAAGTTATGGAGGGAGATGAGGCTTTATCCTGGGGTCTAATTCTAGTCTGTCTTTGTAGGGGACAGCATGCCTACTGCCAAGCAGCTAGCTGACATCGGCTACAAGACCTTCTCTGCCTCTATGATGCTCCTCACTGTGTATGGGGGCTACCTCTGCAGTGTCCGAGCCTACCGCTATTTCCAGCTGCGAAGCTCCCGTCGCCAGGCTGCAGAAGAACAAAAGACCTCAGGAGTTCTGTAGAACTGTGGGCTTCTCCTGAGCAGTACAACCTGAGGCATGCTGTGGAAAGACTTCACCTGTAGTCATTTCCAGCTCAAGAGGTCTAGGGCCTTGATGGTTCTCAAACCTTGCTCCATTTCTCTGCCAGTTTGTGCCAATTTGGCAGTTTGCAGGGGCTGTTGAATAAATAGGAATATGAGGTGAGGAACACCTATGGACATTAAATACATTGCCATTTCTGTGTCTTATTGCTTTTGTTTGCTCAATGTATGGGCCACAAAAGTGGAGCCTTGACTACCACTATTTTTTTTTTCTTGTGGTAGTTAGGGGTTGAACCAGGGCCTCACAGATACAGTGCTCTACCACTGGGCTGCACCCCTAACTCATTTTTTTTTTTTATATCTTGCAACACGGTCTGGCTAAATTAGGCAGACTGCCTCTTGGCCTCGAACCTACAGTCCTCCTGCCTCCATAGTCACTGGGATTACAGGCATGAGCCACCATACCTGGCTGGCTACCAGTTTTTTACTCAAAGACTAGATTACCATATCTTAAGGTCTTGTCACCTGTGAATTAGAGGATATACAATTTTAGCAATAGTATTATCAGATCCCAGGATCTCAGAGAAGACTGTCCCAGAATTTTTTGTTTATTCTTTTTTATTTTTTGGTGTTAGAGATTGAACCCAGGGCCTCATGCATGCTAAGTATGCACTCTGCCACTGAGCTCCAGCCTCTTTCCCCACATTTATGTGAGGAAAAAAGCTGTTGGGGCAGTGAACATTCCTGGACCAATTACAGTGTCTAGGAAATTGGATACTGTGGCCAGCATGGCCATACTTGAACTTCTGTGTTGGGGACAGAGGCCCTTGGTGGACAACCTTAATACAATTACATGAAGTGGCAGAGGGATAGTTCCTAAAGGAAGGGCATTTGGGCAGCATGTATAGTAAAGCAGTCACCTTCTTAGTTAAGGCCTAGTAGGTACAGTGTAAGGGTAGATTTCAAACTGAGTTATTGCACAGGGAATCTTATACAGATCTTATAGAGATGTGAAGGGAATTTGAAAGAAAACAGTGTATACAGATAAAACCTTACTGTGAAGAGAGATGCTTGGCACCTTTCATTTAGAATTTTTTTCTACCCAGTACCAGGATGGAACCTATAGGCTCACACATACTTAGGCAAGTGCTCTGCCACTAAGCCCCTTTATAAAATTTTATTTTGAGATAGGGTCTCACTAAGTTGATCAGGTTGACCTCAAACTCTGTGATCCACCTGCCTCAGTCTCCCAAGTACCTGGGATCACAGGTGTGTGCCACAATCCCTGGCCCATTTAGAGCTTTGAAGTTTGGTAGTTCACATCATTTTTGATGAGTGTCGAAAATATCAGCTGCCTTGAACACCTGTCTTTTTGCACACTCTTGCATATTCTTCTGACCTTTGGACCCTCATAAAACTCTTTGTGATTTAAAAAAACAAACAGGTTTTGAGCTTGGGATATAGCTTAGTGATAGAGTACTTGCCTAATGTGTAATGCCCTGCGTTCAATCCCTAACACTGCCAAAAAACAACAAAAGAAAACAGCCAGGTGTAGTGGCTCACACCTATAATCCTAGCACCTGAGAGACTGAGGCAGGAGGATCTCAAGATTGAGGCTAGCCTACACTATATAGCAAGACCACACTTTTTTTTTTTTTTTTGAACCCTAGAAAAACAGCTTTGGGGACTGAGGGTGTAACTTAGCGGTAGAGTACTTGCCAAGTATGTGTGTGGGTTTGAGTTTGATCCCCAATACTGCAAAGAAGACAAATCCCAGCTTTACTGTATCCTCAACCCCTTACTCTCCTCTTTTCTGGGTGTGTTAACTGAAGACTTCTGGGTCTACTTTCTCGCTATACAGTAAGGGTCACTATTCTCGTTCCCCAGTATCCTTTTAAAGTAGTGGCTTCCCTACCCATATAGAAAAAAAAAAGTCCTTTTTGATGGACTTTCTTATATTTTCATTTCTGCTCTGGCTCATAATTTGGAGGTTTAAAGTCTCTTGATTTCTTCCCTTTCCTCCCATTCTGTCAGCCCTCTCTGCCTCAACTGCTTCCTTGTCCAGCCTATGTCTGTAGCCAGTCACCTGAACAACTCTCCAGACCTGTAGTTTCTGCTTATGGTTTTACCCTGGCCAGCCACAGACCTTTCTCTTCTGGTTCTTAGTTCTTTTCTCCCCCTTTAACTCTTCTCAGTATAGAAATTCTCTTGGGGGTTTCTACCCGGCACCAAAACAAACTAGTGAAGACTATTGAAAGAGAAGTCGTATATGATGTTTCCACTTCCTGTCTTAAGCCGAGTTCCTCCCACTAACATGCCACTGAAATCTATTCCATTACATCAATTAGGCCAAATCCACTGCTGCTTTTAGTCCTCCCCTTACATGCCTGACTGTTTCTTTGCTGCACCAAGGCTCTACTTTGGCCACTGGGAGGGAACACTATCTTTTATTCCTTTCTACTCCTTTGATGGGCTGGGATTTAGCTCAGTTGGTAGAGAGCTGCCCTGCAGTCTTTGAGGACCCGAGTTCAATTCCCAGCACTGCAAAGACCGGAGAAGGACCTGGCAATCCACTCCCAAGGCAATCCCGAAACAGCCATTGAAAACCCTATGAGGGTCGCTATGAGTTGGATACCGACATGACGGGACCTAACAACAACAACTCCTTTG
Organism: Pedetes capensis; assembly: GCA_007922755.1. Lineage (NCBI taxonomy): Eukaryota > Metazoa > Chordata > Mammalia > Rodentia > Pedetidae > Pedetes > Pedetes capensis. The sequence continues at coordinate 67,419 of VMDO01006644.1, forward strand.
ACTTTTCTTCTTTATTTCCTTTGGATCTTTCTCTACCCATTTGAAATGCTGATGGTCTTCAAAGTTTTATTCTTGGCCTATTGAACTCAATAGGTGCTCCTTAGATTATTCTAGGCACCCAGTGATTTTAACATTACAGAAAGTAGTCAAGAACCAGCATTGGACACTGGGCATAGTGGTATATGCCTATAATCCCAGCTACTTGTGAGGCAGAGGCAGTTTACACAGTTTAGCGCAGGCTCAAAAGATAAAGAATGGGCTGGGGTGAAACAGTGGTAGAGCACTTGTAAAATGTGTGTGAGGCCCTGGATTCAAACCCCAAGCACTGAAAAAAAGAAAAGTATTGGTATCCTGGCCCTCCCCTTATAGCTACATTGCAATAAGCCAGTTACTCTCCTAAGTCTTCAGTTTATCTGTTAAGTAGGGACCAAAATATAAATCACTCACCCCTAATTTAGATTAGTTTGAAGATTGAGATAATTCATAACTTAAGTATTTAATACTGTTTTGCACATTATAAGCACCCAATTAATGTCAGCTATTAATACCTGCTGCTTATCTCCAAACCTTTATCTTTCAGGTTGACCTTCGAGTTTCAAATACATCCAATTGTTTGATTTATCCACTTGAGTATCCTCCAGCTCTCTCTAATTTATGTCCATAACTTAACACATCTTTAGAAGCTACTCATATTTTGTTCCCATTTTAGTTAATGGAACTGTCTTCCACCTCATCATTCAAGTCAGAAATAAAGAAGTGTTGCTAGATTATTCCCCGCATCCTGCTCCCAACAACATACTTGTTAATTTTTAGCATTGAAACATCTGTTTGCCAGGTGAGGTGGTGCATACCTGTAATCCTAATCGAGAGGATGAAGCAGGAGGATGGTAAGTTCAAGGCCAGAGGCAGCCTGCATAATTTAGAGAAATTCTGTCTCAAATTTTGACAAGTGAAAAATGGGCTGAGTATGTAGCTCAGTGGTAGAGCACTTACGAAGCATGTGTGAGGCCCTGGGTTCAACACCCCAGTACTGTCAAAAAAAAAAAAAAAAAAAAGAGAAAAGAATACTTATGCAATGCATGGTGGCACAGGCCTGTAATCCCAGCACTAGAAAGGTTGAGGCAGGAGGATTATGAGTTTGAGACCAGCCTGGGCTACACAGTGAGACCTGTCTCAAAAAATCAACCAACCAACCAAATACACAAATAAAAATCCAGAGCTTCTTAATTAGTTTTACCTTTTACCATCTTTTGTAGAAACCATTTCCTGGTATTGGTTCCAATCTTTATTGCATAAAATTTATTAGCCATGTTGCTATCAGAGATAATTTATTTGGAACAACTTTGACTGTGGTACTTTCCTTCTTAAGATACCCTCTTGACAATGGATTAAGAATCGTTGGCCTAACCTGGCATGGTGTTAGGTAGAGGCAGGAGGATTGCAAATCCAAGGCCAGGGCTGCCTGGAGTATAGCTCAGTGGTAGAGCACTCGCAAGCCTGCAAAATATGTGCAAGGCCCTGGGTTAAGTCACCCAATTATCCACCCCCCCTAAAAAAAAAAAGAATACTTGACCTACAGCATCAAGTTCTGACTCCTTATCATGGCATATAAGGTCCCTAATTCCTAAATAAGAGAGACAATTGATGCTTTTGAATTATAAGGTCCCTAATTCCTAAATAAGAGAGACAATTGATGCTTTTGAATTATGGTACTGGAAATGAATATTGAATATACAACGAACTGCCAAAAGAACCAAGAGATCGGTCCTAGAAGGCGGCAACCAGAGTGCTCCTTGAAAGTAAGGATGACTAGACTGCGTCTTACGTATTTTGGACATATCTTTGGAGAGGGACATCATGTTTGGGCGAATGGTGGGTCAATGAAAAAAAAGGAAGACCCTCAACTAGATGGATTGACACAATGACTGCAACAATGGGCTTAAATATAAAAAAGATCGTGTGCCTGGCACAGTGTTGGGAGTGTTTCACTCTGTTTTACATAGGGTCGCTATAAGTCAGACCCCACTCAATGCCACCTACCAATAATAATAACAAACTGCCTGTATGGTTGCCCCATACTATTTTGATTTCATCCCTTGTTTCTGTTTCTCTTTGAACAGAACATCTTTTCTACCCTAATTCTATTTTCTAGTTTCTCTGGCTGTTCACCCCCTTCCCCTGCTGTGCCAATGTTTGTATGAGACACTACTTTTCTCTAAAAATATATTTAAAAGCACAAGGAACTAAGAGGCTTTTTTTTTCCCCCCCAGCACTGGGAGCTTTGAACCTGGGGCATCGCATATACTTTGCAAGTGTTCCACCACTGAGCTGCACCTGCAGCCCCCACCTTTTTTAAATTTTGAGAAAGGGTCTTGCTAAGTTGTGCAGGCTACCTCTGACCTCTCACCTGCAATCCTTCTGTTTCTGCCTCCGAGTTGCTGGGATTATAGATGTGAGTCCCTATGTCCAGCCTAAGACACTTTTGAAAAGGAACAAAGAACATGTGTTGATCCTACTAGATTTCAAGATGTAGTGGAAAGCGACTAGTAACATCAATAGGGTAGTATCAGTGCAGGTGCTGACAAACAGACCAATGACATAGAACAAAGGAACAGACCAATGTATATGTGAAATATTGGAATATAATAGTACATCACAAACTCATGAGGAAAATGAGGTTGGAACAAATACAGACTATTCTGTTTATGGATATATATGTGATTATAAAAGTACAAAAATGGGTTGAAGGGAGGGAGGACATGAGCAATATACAATGATGAGCATTATGGAAATGTTATAATGAAACCCATTTGTTGTTGTTGTTGTTGTTAGGTGCCGTCGAGTCGGTATCCGACTCATAGCAACCCTCATAGGGTTTTCAATGGCTGAGTGCTTTGGGATTGCCTTGGGAGTGGATTGCCAGGCCCTTCTCCCATTTTTGTGGTGCTGGGAATTTAACTCAGGGCCTCAGAGACTGCAGTGCAGTGCTCTCCCACTGAGCTAAATCCCAGCCCATAAAAACCCATTTGTACACTAAATAAAATTACTCATAAAAATAATTTTAAAAAGAAATTAGTGTGAAAGGAATAAAATGAGCTTTAAAAAAACAGAAAAGTAAATAACTTTAGGAAGATTCCTGGAGAGTTTGATATGCAACCATGATCATAACCAGGGTTGAAAAAATGGATTGAGAAGACACCAAGCTCAGAGTAATAGTTATTATGTTGAGGGTGAGGTGGGGTGGGGTAGGGAGGGAATGAGAATAGGACAGAGTTTAAAGGGATCTTTAATTTTTATTTCTCTTAGCAATAAAATAAAACAAGACAGAATGTTAGAGGTGTTAACTTTGGGCATTGGAAATATGGGTGCATATAGTATTCTTTGCATCTTAAAAAGTTTTTCTCAAAGAAGACATTATGGCTTAGATGACATGTCCCCTAAGGACTTGTATTGAAGGTTGATCTCCAATGCAGCAACATTCGGAAGTGGAGCCTTGAGTGGTTACTGGACGATTAAGGGAACTAACCCATAGTAGTTGATGGGCTATCAGGAGGTAGGGACTGATTGGAGGAAGTAGACCTGGGGGGGATGGGCCTTTGAAGGGTATATTTTGTTCCTGCCCACCACCCTCCCTTCCTGGCTTATCCTAAGATAAGCAGCTCTGTTCCACCACATGCTTCCTGTAATGATGCTTTGTCTCACCACAGCCCAGAAACAACAGAGCCAAGTGATCATGGACTGAAACCTCTGAAACAATGAGCCCAAATAAATCTTTCCTCCTTTAAATTGGTTTTCTCAGGTACTTGGTCACACTTGATGTTATTGTTAGGTGCTGTTGAGTCAAGTCCAACTCATAGTGACCCTATGTATAGCCGAACGAAAAACTCCCCAATTCTGTGCCATGCACACGATCTTATTTATGTTTAAGTCCATTGTTGCAGACACTGTGTCAATCCATGTGGTGGAGGTTTTCCTTTTTTTCGTTGACCTTCCACTCTCCCAAACATGATGTGTTTCTCCAGGGATTGGTTTCTCCTGACTACATGTCCAAAATATGGAAGACACAGTCTAGCCATCCTTCCTTCCAAGGACCACTCTTGTTGCACTTCTTCTAGGACAGATCTGTTGGTTCTTTTGGCAGCCCAGGGTATATCCAATAATTGTCTCCAGCACCATAATTCAAAAGCACCAGTTCTTCTCGTGTCTCCCTTGTTCAATGTTCAGCTTTCACAACCATATGATGTGACTGAAAACACCATGGCATGAGTCAGGCACACCTTCATCTTCAATGAGTTTACCATTTGTTACAGTGATAAACTGCTAAAACAAAGACCTTGAGGGTAAAATAGTTCTGGTGACTTATTACTTACTACTGTGGTTCTCAGAAGTGGTACTACCCCCCAATAATGGCAAAAGTATTTCTGATGGTCACATGATTGGGGAGCACACTGGCATTGGGTAGCCTCTAGGCTAAGGATGTTAGACCTCTTGCAGTGCCTGGGATAGTCTTGCCCAACACACTGTCTTAAGTCTGGTACAATTATCAAATGTTGATAATCGGTAGATGAAAAAAGTTTATCATTAGCTGAACCAGTAACCTCTATTTTACATATAAACACAAAGTGTTTTTGCACAGTTCTGTAGGCATGCAACTACTGTATAAACAGAAGGAAGACTGTAAAGGAGTTTGTTTTATTTGGAACTTCTGTTTACCACTTCAGAAAGTCATGTCATTAGTGGCAGAGCCAATTTCTGGTATTTGTGATTTCTGGTATTTGTGTCTCTGACACAGCAGAATTTTATCAGTCTATATAGGATAGTAAAGGGAGTGCTGTAAACATGTATAATAGAAAATGATTGTTGGGCTTTATAGATGAGAACTGGCTATTGGGTCAAGGTCAGTATGAGTAAATTGCCAGAGATGGTGGCTTAACCAACAAATATTTATTACTGAATTGGGAAGACTAAGATCAAGATGCTGGCAGATCAGGTGTGTCATGGGGGGCACTCTCTGGTTCACAGATGGCCATGTTGTTGTATCCTCACATGGTTGAGAGAGTAAGCAAATTTTTCTCATGACAGCTCTACCCTTGTGGCCTAATTACTGCCCAAAGGCCCTCCCTCCTAAAGCTATCCCACTGGTGTTATGGGTTCAACTTTTGAATTTTGGGAAGACATGAACATATGCTCCATATCAGATTCCCTATTGTGATATCGTATTCAAGACCTCTTTTGTGTTCTTTAACAACCGGCACATTTCTCTTCCCTAGCACTTTTAATATTTAAACCAAACAGGGCATATATATGTATATATTTATTTTATTAATGTTACCACAGGCTGAGTCCTTTTCTCCTTTTCTTTTTTTTCTTTTCCCTTCCTTCCTTCCTTTCTTCCTTCCTCCTTTTTGTTTCTTTCTTCTTTCTTTCTTTCTTTCATTTTTTTCTTCTTTCTTTTTCTATTTTTCTTTTTGACAGGATCTTACTACATATCCTTGTTGTTGTTGTTAGGTGCCGTCAAGTAGAGTCCGACTCATAGCGACCCTCATAGGGTTTTCAATGGCTGACTGTTTCAGGATTGCCTTGGGAGTGGGTTGCCAGGTCCTTCTCCCGTCTTTGCGGTACTGGGAATTGAACTCAGGACCTCAGAGACTGCAGCGCAGTGCTCTACCAACTGAGCTAAATCCCAACCGCTATATATCCTAGGCTACCCTTAAATTCATGATCCTCCTGCCTTACCCTGACTAGCCCTGAGATTATAGGTATGTACCACCACACCTGGCTACTTGTTTTTTAAGCAAAAAGACATGTGGCTGGCCATGGTGCCTCATGGATATAATCCAAAATTCAGGAGGCTGAGGCAGGAGGATCACAAGTTTGAGGTTAGCCTGGGCTGTATAGAGAGTTCTAGGCCAGTTGGGTGTATACAGTGAGACCTTGTTTAAAAAATAGAGAGTGGGGAGGGAGAAATGTGAAAGAATAAATGTGAAATGTGTTCATTTGTATCATATCAACTGGGTATAAGATTTTTGTTGTTATTTATTGTTCCTTTTTTTTTTTTTTTTTTGAGATAGGGTCTTGCTATTGCAGCTCAGGCTGGCCTCAAACTTTGCTTTACACACCCTCCAGAGTGCTGAGATTATAGATGTGCACCACTGCACCTGGCTGGCTCTAAGTTTCTTAAGGTCAGGGGGCTCAATACATTAAAAAAGTATATATATATATATATATATATATATATATGTGTCGTTGTTAGGTGCCATTGAGTTGAGTCTAATTCATAGCAACTCCCAATGGCTGATTGTTTCTGGATTGCTTCTATAAGTGTGTGTGTGTGTGTGTGTGTGTGTGTGTGTGTGTGTGTGTTTTATTTAGTTTTTTGTTTTTTGAGATAGGGTCTTGCTTTGTAGTCTAGGCTGGCCTGGAATTTGCTATGTTGACCAGACTGGCCTCAAACTTGCACCTATCTTCCTGCCTCAGCCTCCAAAATGCTGAAATTACAGGCATGTGCCACTGTGCCTGGCTCTTGTGTGCTAGGCAAGTGCTCTATCACTGAGTTGTACCCCCTCAGCCCCTTTTTTATTTTGAGACAGGGTCTTACTAAGTTGCACAGGCTTCCTCTGGCCTCATACCTGTGATCCTCCTGCCTCAGCCTCCTGAGTTGCTGGGATTACAGATGTGCACCATGGTGCCCAGCTCCAAATCTACCTTTTAAAATAGGCCTGGGGCTTGTGGCTAAACTCTTGATGAGATCCACTGTTATGGTTTGGACCTAAAATTGTCCCCTAAAGGTCATGCTGTTTTGGTTCCTAACTAGTGGCACTGTCCTGGGAGCTTGTGGATCTTTGGGACCTTTGGTGGAAGTAGCTTCCTGGGGGTAAGCATTTGGACGTTTTTACCCTGGACCCACAGCCCTGATCTCTGTTCTTGGTTTGCCATGCTGTGAGATTATCTACTATAGGCTCTGCTGCCATCATGGACTGATTCTCAGTGAGCTCCTGATAAACAGCTTCTCCCACAAATTTGTTGGCTGGTTTTTCTCCTACAGCAATGACAGCTGACTAATATACCTGCCCTATGAAAGACTTTTCTGAAGCAAAAGGAAAAGCAGAATTGTGAGACAATTGAGGTAAAAGTGACACAGATAACCTTACTATTACACATTGGTTCTCATACCTCTGCAGATCTTCAAGGAAACAATTCACAAGCCCTTTGTGTATAAAGTTATTTCCTTTCCCTCTAAGGTCTAATTACAAATCCTAGGATAACCGTCTCCATGACTGCATTTAGAAGACTTATCTTGAGGTGGGCACAGTGGTGCACACCTATAATCACAGCAACTTGGGAGGTGGAGGCAGGAGGACTGAGGTGGATTGACCATTGCAGGTTCAAGGCCAGAGGCAGTTTCCATAATTTAGTGAGATCCTGTCTCAAGATAAAAAATAAAAAGGGGGTTAGGAGTCCGGTGGTAGAGCACTTGCAAAGGATGTGCAAGGCCCTGGGTTCAGACTCCAAGTACCACAAAAAAACCCAAACCAGAACAAAAGAACTCATCTTGCTGCCTTTTTTTTTTTTTTTTTTTTTCTTTTCCTTTTGTGGTACTTGGTGGCTGAACCCAGGGCTTTACATATATATGCAAGTACTCTGCCACTGAGCTGCACTCCCAGCCCTTTAAAAAAATTTCTTTTTTTTTTTTGATCTTGAGACAGGGTCTCATTAAGTTACACAGGCAGCCTCTGGCCTTGAATTTGAAATTTTCCTGCCTCTGCCTCCCAAGTCCCTGGGATTACATACGTGAGTCTCCGTACCCAGCTCTCATCTTCTTGCTTTCAACTTTTCAGGGCTGCCATAACCTACCAGCCAAAATTTAGCTCTTCAGCACATTTTCAAGGTTCTTCACAGACTGGCCCCAAACTAGCTTCCTATTCTTATCTCCTGCCACTTTGGTTCAGCTATAACAGATTACAGTAGAGGGCTTTAAAGTGCCATGCAATGTAACCTTGTTACTCGCATTCTCCCTCCCTCAACACTATTCATCCTTAAGTTGTTGTGTGTTTCTGTACTTCTACTATAGATGCACACTTACTATTATTTGAGGGTAAAAAGTAATGTTAATTACATCAAATGAGGCATATTTTTTTTACAGCTTGCTTTTCTCTCTCCGTGTGTGTGTGTGTGTGTGTGTGTGTGTGTGTGTGTGTCAGGGTCTTGTTGTGTAGTCTAGGCTGGACTCAAATTTGAGATTTCTTTTTTCTTTTTCTTTCTTTTCTTTTCTTTTCTTTTTTTTTTTTTTTTTTTTTTTTTTTTTTTTTTTTTTTTTTTTTTTTTTTTTTTTTTTTTTTTTTTTTTTTTTTTTTTTTTTTTTTGAGACAGGGTCTCACTGTGTAGCCCAGACTGTCCTGGAACTGTGCAGACCAGGTTGGTCTTAACTCATCTCAATCCTCCTGCCTCTGCTTCCCAAATTGCTGGGATTACAGGCTACAGGCATGCACTACCATAACCGGCTTTCAAATTTGTGATTTTAGTCAGGTGTGGTGGCTCACGCTTGTAATCTCTTAGACTTGGGAGGTGGAGGCAAGAGGATCACAAGTTCAGAGACAGAGGCAGCATATATAATTTAGCAGGACCCTACCTCAAAATACGAAGTAAAAAATGGGCTGGGAATGTGGCTCAGGGGTAGAGCACTTGCAAGAAGCATGTGTGAGGCCCTGGGTTCAACCACTGAGTACCACATACACACACACAAATTGTGGTCCTCTTGCCTCAGCCTGGCATTTCAAGAATGCACCACCACACCCACCTGCAACTTGCTTTTTTTCATTCAACATGTTTCTGGTATTTACCCATTGTGATGGCTAATTTTTTATGTTAATTTGACCAAGTTACAGGGTGCCCACACATTTAATTAAATATTATTCTGGGTTTATCTGTAAGAGTGTTTCTGAATGAGATTAACGTGAATCTATAGACTGAGTAAAAGATGTAGACAGGCCTCCACCAGTCTATTGAGGCCCTGAACAAACAAAAAGGCTGATTAAGTGAAAATCCTGAAATGGATGTGGTGGCAAAAGATGCTTATATTCCCAGAACCCAGGAGACTGAAGCAAGAGGATTGTAAATTTGAGGCCAGCCTGGGCTACACTGTTGTTTTCAGGTGCTGTGGAGTCGGTGTCTGACTCATAGCCACCCTATGTACAACAGGCGAAATAGTATTTTTAGTGCTTCTCTGCTATTAATAGGGTTTTCAATGGCTGATTATTTTTTTGGGAGTGGGTTGCTGGGTCCTTCTCCCAAGCCTACAGCACCTGTTCCCAGGCGGTCTCCCATCCAAGTACTAACCAAGCCCGACCCTGCTTAGCTTCCGAGATCTGATGGGATTGGATGCCACAGTGGTACAGGTGCATACCTGGGCTACATAGTGAGACGCTAATCTCAAAAAACAACAACAAAAACATCAGAAATAAAAAACAGAAAGAAAGAAAATTCTGTCTTGAAGCTGGAACATTGGTCTCAGGCCTTCTTCTGACTTGAACTTAGACTAAAACTTACACCATCAGCTCACCTGGTTTTAAGGCCTTTGGATTTAGACTGGAACTATTAACATTGGCTGTCCTGTGTCTATAGCTTGCCAAGTGCAGATCCTGGGATTCTCAGCCTCCATAATTGCAATAGCCAATTACTTATAATACATCCCTTTCTAAGCCAGATGTGGTGGGGCACACCTGCAATCCCAGTGCTTGAAGACTGAGGCAAGATGATCAACATGAGTTTGAGGCCAGCCTGGTCTATACATACCATGTCCCTGTCTCAAAACGAATGAATAAACAAAAACCACCAATAAGTACATCAATAAATCCCCTTTTCTCTATCTTATTGGTTCAGTTTCTCTGGTGAACCTAGACTAACATTCATATTCACAGGAAAACTTAGTTAATTCATTTTTCTGTGCAATATCCCACTTAATGGGCAATTTATTCCATTCTATCAGTGAAAGATTGTTGGGTTGTTCCCATTTCTACCTCATAACTAGCCATGTATCCCAGCACTTGGGAGGAGGCAGGAGGTTCTTAAGTTCAAGGACATAGAGAGACCTTGTCTCAAAAAAAAAAATTTAAAAAAATATATCAGTGTAATCATCAGGTTTGCATGTTTTCTTGGGCTCATATGCTATTTTCTCTAAGAGTAATTATTACTGATATTTAGCTTAACTAGTTAAGATTGTTTTTCCAAGTGGCTATGTCAATTTCACCCTCACCATCACTTACTTTGTTGGCATAAAAAAGCTTCTATTAATTTTAATTTACATATTATATAGATTCCCAGTAAGGCTGAACACTTTTTTTATTGGTCATTGGTGCTGAGTGTGGTGGCACATACCTGTAATCCCAGTAACCTGAGAAGCTGAAGCAGAAGGATCTGACTTCAAGGCTAGCCTGGGACACATATCAAGTTCAAGGCCATCCTGGGCTATATAATGAGACTGTCTCAAAAAATAAACAAGCAAAACAAAAACCCAAATAAATAAAAATTTTTAAAAATTTCCCAGGCCATTATTACATTTACATTCTTTGTTCCGATTCCACCCCTTTTGGGGTTATCTTTTAACATTAATAAGCAGTTCTTCTATGTTCTGGTACTAATATTTTGTTGATTATATGTTGAATTATTTTCCCTGGGGAGACGTAAAGAGAATGTCCATTCACCCCCAGAAATCAAGAGGGCACAGATAGACCAAAGGAAGGATCACATTAAGTTAAACTTGGTGAACTATGGATATATTTGGGTTGGTCACAGGGGCATGAGGTGACTGGTAGGATAGCATTTACATATAGCTCCACCAAGAATAAGAATCCCTTTGAGGAATTCCCACCAAGCAGTCCTATGGGCAGCTGCACCACCAAGGAATCAGTCCCACCATCAGCCAGTCATTTACCTCTGATAAGAAGTACAACCAGAGTGCTCCTTGGAAGCAAGAATGGCCAAACTGCATCTTACATATTTTGGACATGTAGTCAGGAGAGATCAATCCTTGGAGAAGGACATCATGTTTGGAAGAGTGTCAGGTCAACGCAAAAGAGGAAAACCCTCTATCAGATGGATTGACACAGTGTCTGCAACAATGGGCTTAAACATAAATAAGATCATTTGCCTGGCACAGAATTGGCAAGTGTTTCGATCTGCTGTACATAGGGTCGCTACGGGTGAGACTTGACGGCACCTAACAACAACAACAACATAACTTAGCATCATGTGCAGCTGGAGCAGGAGGTAGTGGTATTTGGCACCTCAGAGTAGGGTTTTGTGTGCGTGTGTATGGGGGTGACCCTCCTTCCCCTTTCCTTCCAAGACGGAATGTTAATAGCTCCATTACTATTAATATAGGCCTAGCTATCTGCTGTATGGGGCTGGGATTTAGCTCAGTTGGTAGAGCGCTGTGCTGCAGTCTCTGAGGTCCCGAGTTCAATTCCCAGCACCGCAAAAATGGGAGAAGGACCTAGCAATCCACTCCCAAGGCAATCCCGAAACAGTCAGCCATTGAAAACCCTGCGAGGGTCGCTATGAGTCGGATACCGACTCAACGGCACCTAACAACAACAATCTGCTGTATGGTCTTCCTTACTTCATTACCATGCTTGTAAGCTAAGGGCCTCAGGTTATCCCAGGTGATCCCAGATGGTGATCATAATGCCGTCACTACCTACATGTTACAGGTTTGACAGATAATCTTTTGGAGCTTTTTGGTGGTGAGAGGTATGAGTTCCATGTTGTTTGCAACATCCTGCACATCTCTCCAAAGAAATCCCATGGATTATGGGTCTCCAACCCCTGGGCTGTGGACTGGTACAGGTCAGTGGACCATTAAGAACTGGGCTGCACAGCAGGAGATGAGTGGTGACAAGCAAGGAAGCATCATCTGTATTTACAGCCCTCCTCATCACTTGAATCATGCCCAAACCATCTTTACCCTGGTACATGGAAAAACTGTCTTCCACAAACTCAGTCTCTGGTACCAAAACGGTTGGGGACCAAAACGGTTGGGGACCACTGCCCTGGATAACTGGGAGCAATTTTTATGCAGCTCACTACCTGGGGATGGGATAGGGCATGATATTTCCCAGACCACACAGTAAGTGTACATTTAGGTTTTCAAATTCACATGAGGTATGGGGCCAGGGTTTATGATTCTCAAGTCTTTGGCTCCAAAAACCCAGGCATTCAAATTTCCTTGCTTTCTCCTTTTGCCAGTTGGGTGGAGTTTTGATAATTTCCTCTTTCACTAAGGCTGTTGCTCTTTCAGGGTCCCACCTTTAATGAGGGGTCTCGGTACCAGCTTTCTGCATGGAGCCAGTATGTCTCTTGTATTTAAACTTGAGTCCTTACTTTCCCCTATCCTCCCAGGAATTGTATTAGCTGTGTTACCATCTGCTCTTACTTAATTCCTTTGTGTCTTTTCTTTTTCTCTTTTTTTGAGAAAGGGTCTGACTGTGTAGCCCAGGCTGGCCTTGAACTCATGTTGATCCTCTTGCATCAGCCTCTTGACTGCCAGGATTATAGGCATGCACCACCATACCCGGATTTTTGTGTCTCTTAATAAAAAAAATTATACACCATTTTTGGATGCTTATCTCAGTTTATTTTAGTCTTCATTAAGCCAGAAATGCTATCTTTCATATATTCTCACCTCACATCTCTTCTAAATATAATATTCTTGCATTCCTTGTCTGTTTGGCAAAAGTCTACTCATCTTTAATGGCCCAGCCCTACTTTCAAGTCTTCTTCCACACCTTGCCAAGAAAAATTTAGAATATTCTAATTGTTGAGCCAGGTGTGGTGGCACACGCCTGTAATCTCAGCACTCCCAACACTTGGGAGGCTGAGGCAGGAGGACTGATGCAACTTTGAGGCCTGTCTGGGCTACACAGTGAGACCCGTCTCAAAAAAACAAAAACAAATTATATTCTAATAGTAGGGCTAGGAGTGTGGCTCAGAGGTAGAACGAATGCCTAATACCACAATGAATGAATGAGTGAATATATAAATAAATAAAATATTCTAATTGCATTGTATTATCTTTTTCCTCAATGGAGTATGAGTTCTTTGAAGATAGAAGCTAGATCTTGTTCATCTTTTTGTCCTCAGCTCCTGTCACAGTGCCTATCATAAAGTAGGTACTTGTTACTGAACTGAAAATATCTCCCTACTTGACTAGATCTAAAGTCTGGAGAATCTGATTTAAATATAGAATACTATCTACTAACTTATATGATTATTTTTAGGATTAAGATAATGATACATGATGGACAGTCTAAGATATTTGTGTTTTTTAAGCAACTTTTGAGATTCAGTTTCCTTGTTGAGGCAGATTGAGTTGTTTAAAGATGGCTACAATAGTATCTCACCTTCCATATGCTCTTCTACAGTGATCTTGCCACTTTCCCATCAAGAGGTAGAATCTATTTTGCCACCCCCTTAAATCTAGGCAATCCCTGTGACTACTCTGATCAATAAAATACAATTGAGGTGATGTGTTTCAGTTCCAGACAACACTTTTAAGTGGTCTAGCATCTTCTGCTGCCTGCCTTTAGAAACCCAGCCACTTGTGTAAAACCCAGGACAGTGGAAAGGCCATGTGTAAGTACTTTGGTTGACAGCTCCAACTGAGCTTCTAGGGAACTGCCAGCATCAACAGACAGCCAGGCAAGTAAATGATCTTGGACATCTAGCTAAGGTTGAATATTCAAATAACTCCATTCACAGCTGCCATATGACTGCATCCACATGAAATCCCTCCAACTGAACTCAACCAACCTATCAAGTCATGAGAAATAATGATAAATTGTCCTTTTTATGCCATTTTTTTTTCTTCAGATGAACCCAGTGCCTCACACATGCTAGGCAAGTGCTCTACCACTGAGCCACACCCCAAGCCCCTTTTATTTTTTAGACAGCGTATCATTAATTGGCACAGGTTGCCTCTGACCTTAAACTTGTGACCCTCTTACTTCAGGCTTCCCAGTAGCTGGAGTTACAGGAGTGTGACACCATGCCTGATATAGAGCATTTATATTTTATTTATATATTTACTTACTTAATTTTTTGGAGAACAGGTCTTTCTTCCTAGCTCAGACTGGCCTGGAACTTGCTGGGTAGCCCAGGCTGGGCGGGGCTGATCTCCTGCCTCAGCTGGGATTATAGATATGCACCAAAAGCCCTGGCTGCCGCTAGATATTAGAATAGTTTTTACACAATAATAATCAGAACACTGATTTACAGAACAAATGTTGTTGTTGTTGTTGTTAGGTGCGGTCGAGTCGGTATCCGACTCATGGTGACCCTCATACGGTTTTCAATGGCTGACTGTTTCAGAATTGCCTTGGGAGTGGATTGCCAGGCCCTTCTCCCATTTCTGCGGTGCTGGGAATTGAACTCGGGGCCTCAGAGACTACCAACTGAGCTAAATCCCAGCCCACAGAACAGGAATACTCATCTCTATTTTCACAGAAGTGTTTTGAAGTTCACTTATGGATGGATGTGAAATCACTTTCTAAACAGTAAGGTACTACATAAACATAGCTTCCTTTTTCCTTTTCTTTTTTTCTTTTCTTTTCTTTTTCTTTCTCTCTTTTTTTTTTTTTTTGGTGGTACTGGGAGGCTGAACCCAGGGCCTTGCCTCCACCGTATGACTCCTTGGAATTACAGGTATGTGCCACCACACCCATCTTAAACGTAGCTTATTTTTCAATAAAGTTAAAATCCCTTTCTATTCAATAGAGAAGAGGTAATGCCTTGTTTCTCTTACAGATATTCCCAGTTCTCTGGTAGGAATGATTCGAGTCTATATCTAACCTGTTGTTAGGTGCCGTTGAGTTGGTGTCCGACTCATAGTGACCCTATGTACAAGAGATGAAACACTATTCTCATGCTTCTCTGCTATTCGTAGCATTTTCAATGGCTAATTGGTTTTTGGGAGTGGGTGGTGGGGTCCTTCTCCCAGCCTACAGTACCTGATATTTCCAAGTGGTCTCCCATCCAAGTACTAACAAGGCCCGACCCTGCTTAGCTTCTGAGATCTGACAGGATTAGATACCAAAGTGGTATGGCTGCAGGCAGTATCTAACATACTCTGCACCAATTTGCATCTTTTCTCTAAAGTATAAAACCTTCTCATTACATCTACACAACTGACCTATTATAGTCCTGCTGTGACAATAACACTATTATTCAAACCTCCAAGCACCCTAGCTTTCATCCCTACTCCAACCATATGCACACAATTCCTTCTCACAACAAAATCCTAATCCTGTAATTGATCCTTATCTCAATTCACTCATTTGAGGCAAACTGTAATTAGTCTGTGCCTGTGGCCAAATGTTTCTTCAACATTTATTCTTTCTCATTATGAAGTCATGAGAAGTGATAGTAGTTAATACAGAGCATAATACAAATAGTACTGTTGTTGTTAGGTGCTGTCAAGTCACATCCGACCCATAGTGACCCTATGTACAAGAGAACAAAACACTACCCAACATTGTGTCATGCACACAATCTTTTTATGTTTGAGCCCACTGTTGCAGCCACTATGTTTCTTCTCATTTGAGTTGTGCCCCACCAGCAAAAGGTTCCAGGGGCTTTACTCCATTCCCATCATTAAGGTCTAATTTACTTTGAGGCAGCAACTCTCCCCCAGTGTTTCTTCAATGCCTTCCAGCCTTGGGGACTCATCCCCCCCAACAGGGTTTTCAATGGCTAATTGTATTGGGAGTGGGCTACCAGGTCCTTCTCCCTAATCTATCCTGGGCTGGAAGCTCAGCTGGAACTTGTCCACCATGAGTGGCCTTGCTGGTATGTGAAATACCAATGGCACAGCTTTCAGCATCACAGCAACATGCAAGCCACTACCACATGATAAGCTGAAAGACATGTGGGGGATAGATAGTACAGCAGTTAAAAACAGATAATGGGCTTGACTTCTTACAAACTATTTGACCTTTGGCAAGTTAATCTCCTTTTGCTTCATCATTATCCCATGTCAAGTGTTTAATACACTGCCTGGCTTGTAATAAGAGCTTGTGTCAGCCACTATTTTTTTTTTTTTTGTACCGCTTGATTGAATCTTCTGTCAGATTGCATTTCTGGGCCAACCAATCCAGATTGTAGTAGCAAAGCAACTGTTCAGATTCCAAAAGGCAAAATCCACATCTGATTTGACTTTCAATAGCATTCTCAGTGGCTAGTCTATTGAACAATATGACAAGCTGAGGAACTAAATGTAGACATCTGTAGTCTTCCTGATTAGCTCTGACCAAATGATTTCTATGACCTCAATTTTCCCATGCCCTATAGTAGGTTTCTTTAAAATTTAGTCTCTCAGTAAGTTTAATAGGGTCAATAACCTTAAAATGTCAGTGAATAAGTAAATATCTTATTTTTAGAACAATAATCTTTTTTTTGTTTTGTTTTCATTCCCCCCATGTGATGCTCTCTATAGGATTTATTTATTTATTTATTTATTTATTTATTTTAAAGACAAGGTCTTGTTAAGATGCCCATGCTGACCTAGAATTTGTGATCCTCCTGCCTTAGCCTTCCATGTAGCTGGGATTATAGGCATGCACCACCATACCCAACTATCCATGTCTTAATGTACACAAGAGCATCTAGAAATATTTTTATAATCTAAATATTCACTAAATGGAAAATTATTCTGGGAGATAAGTACTACATTTAGTAATTTTGTCAAGGCCTCAACTAGAGAAAAGTCTGTAATAGGATGACTGCTTCTCCATGGATTAAAAGACAAAATAGAACTAAAAAAGAAAACATCTGCTCTGATTCATTTATCACAATCTTAAAAGAGTAAAGGCCTGCAACCGTAGCCCTGTGGAATCCGATCCCATCAGATCTCGGAAGCTAAGCAGAGTCAGGCCTGGTTAGTACCTGGATGGGAGACCGACTGGGAACACCAGAAGCTGTAGGCTGGGAGAAGGACCTGGCAACCCCCTCCCAAAAATCAATCTGCCATCGAAAACCCTATGAACAGCAGAGAAGCACTGACAATGGTGTTTCCTCTGTTGTACAGAGGATCGCTATGAGTCGGATACCAACCTGACGGCACCTAACAACAACAACAACAAAATAGTAAATGGTAACAAAATAAGAGAGACATCCTACCAAGGTGTCTTAGCTTTTTGTTGGTTTTGCTATATTCATTCTTTTATCTGCTCACTATTGTTGTTGTGACCAATTAAACATGTTTATTTTTTTTTAAAACATAAAGCCCCAAAATGTAGGTACTTTGGCTGACTCTTCCCAGCAGGCTCAAAAACGAAAAATTTGGTGTCAGGGCCCCTTGAATCAGACCTAAAAAAATTCTTAATTATTGCATACATCTGTAATCCCAGCACTCCCACTGAGGCAGAAGGATTGCGAATTTAAGGCCAGTCTTGCTACAGCGGGCTGGGATTTAGCTCAGTGGGTAGAGCGCTGCGCTGCAGTCTCTGAGGATCCGAGTTCAATTCCCAGCACCACAAAAATGGGAGAAGGGCCTGGCAATCCACTCCCAAGGCAATCCCGAAACAGTCAGCCATTGAAAACCCTATGAGGGTAGCTATGAGTCGGATACCGACTCGATGGCACCTAACAACAACAACAACAACTTGCAACAGCACAAGACCCTGTCTCAAAACACAAAAGAACCCCACAATCAACCAAGCAAACAAAAACTTTATGCACATGCCTATATTCCCAGCAACTCAAGAGGATTATGCATTTAAGGCCAAAGACAGCCTAAGCAAGTTAGTAAGACCCTGTCTCAAAATAAAAAAATAAATAAATAAAAAAGGGGCTGTGGAGAGTACTTGCCTAGCATGTGCAAGGCCTTGGATGCAACATCCCCAGGACTGAAAGGAAAAAAATAAGTTTATAAAATCAAATAATTAGTCACAGAGTCACTAAAGAGGTAGAAACAGTAGCGGAGGGTTGAAGCACTTTAATCACAAAAGAGTAAACAACAGTATAAAACCATTAACAGCACACCCAGTGGCTGTTGTTCTTCTCTACCCCTCTGGGCCCACACCTCCTATGTACCATTGAGTAAAGAGCAGGGTATCAGTGATTGTCCCTGTCACTATCAGGTGGTAGGAAGGGGACTTAGCTAGGGGCCCCAATGATCCTGGCCATCCATCCAAAGTCCTCTGTCTCTATACAACTTCATCATGTGAAATAGTGCCTCCCGCTTCAAAAGAGGAATAGCCCAGAAACCTGGAGTTGAACCTGGCTGCTCTATTCAGATCATCCAGGACCTCAGAATCTCAAGAACCAGAGGCAACAAAAGAAGAGATAGTCCAGAGACAGCATAACTTAAGACACAGCCAAATCTGGAATTGAAGCAGGTTCAGAAGGGACCAGGCTTAGTGGCCATAGTCCAGAACTGTGTCCCAACCCAGGTGATAAAACTCATGCATATGCACAAATGCACACACATAAGCACAAACAAAACCACAGAGTAAATAATATTACTGAAAGGACCTGGAGGGCATTAAATAAAAAATGGCAGATGTTTTAAAAAGTGAAAATATTTTTTCTTTGATTCTCCTCAGTCCTTTGTAGTTGGGGAGGCCCAAAAGGAACAGGTTCTCAGTGGTCCTACAAGTCCATGTGTGCTGAAGTTTCCAGGCCAACCACCTTACTCTTCAGCCCAGTAACTGCCTCCCATGTGGCCATTTACCCAGTTGGCACCATTGCTTGAGCTACTGCCAGAGAGGCTTTTTGAGGAGGTGGTCTCATCTTCTTCCTCTGAGCTGCTCTCCACATCACTGCGATCATCTTTAGACACCTGGATGAGATGGGACCAGAGGCATAAAATTAAGGACAGGACTTTTCTCAAAAGAATCATAACACAGACTAAGCTCATAAAGCCCATGTCTGTGCACTGTTCCCAGTCTGGTCTAGTTTCAGGTGATACCTGGCTCAAAGTATTTTTTGGAGCATGGTTTCTATTGTGAATATCTTTTGCCTGCTTTCTGGTTTTCTCCTTTGTCATCTCCGATTTTGTTCTCTGTGGAACAGGAGCTGCTTTGGTAGGGAGTTGTACCTTTCAGGTTCAGCCTAAGAGAAATATTATCCACTGAGTCCTGACTTAGTCATCTTTTTCCTCTTTTACCTCAAAGAACAGGAAAGGTGAACACAAACAATACATACGGCTGATATCATTGCTTTTATTTTCTGGTGGTGTGGGCATTTATTCATAAATGTTATCCTGAGTTTTGCTTTATCCCCAAACCTGATCCATAATGGGCTTTTCCCAATAGTTCTACTATTCCTGGGCTCAACTATCACTATCCTATGGCATCATTTACTAATCTTCTCCCCTTTTCCAATAGCAGAATTACTTCCCTTGTGAAATTTTGGCATACTCACGATTCACAGTATGATAAAAACAGGAGTGGATTGGCAGTTAGTGAGAAAAAGAATCCTAGTTCCAATCATGCTACCATCTGTAAATCTTTACCTTTTAACTGGGCTTTTTATTTTGTATTTTCAACTAAAGAGTTGAATCAGAGTAGTGTTTTCCAATCTAAGCTATTTAGAATATTACACAAAGTATTTAAAATCTCTACCATGGACTGTAAAAGAAAAGGAGAGAAAGTCAATGAGATTTGTGTTAGACTTCTGACTTCTAGAACTGAAAGATAATAAGTGTATGTTATTTTAAAAAAACAGACAAGTGGAAAAGGAATAAAGCTAAAATTCCTGTTGCCAAGGAGGTAGGCATTTGTTTTACATTAGTTCTATGATTCTGTAATTTATGGTAGCTGTCTACCTCTGAACCTGGGGCTGGAGTCTAGCTCAGTTGGTAGAGTTCTTGCTCTGCATGCTCTGAGGCCCTGGGTTTGATCCCCAGCACTACAGAAATAGGAGAGAGACTTGGCAGCCGACCCTCAAAATAATCCCGAAAAAACCAGCCACCAGAAACCCTATGAATAGTAGAAAAGCACTAACATAGTGCCAGGCATGGCACAGTGTCAGGGAGTGTTTTATTCTGTTGTACATAGGGGTACTATGAGTTGGACTTGACAGCATCTAACAACTTCTGAACCCAAATGACTTAATTGATTACCGGATCATTAGGAAATTTCCACCAGAGGGCAGAATGTCTCTAAATTTGAGGAAAAGGGAGGCTCAAAAGCAAAATATTAAAAGCAAAAAAGAAAGAAAAAGAAAAAAGAAAAGAGAGTAGATTCAGTTCTTGCTCAATTTAGGAAAAAAAATGTGGCAACTTAAGCTCCAGTCAACAATAGCCCCAAAAGATCACAAAAGAGGGCATGTTCTGTAATAAACAAAGGGGAACAGAAAGGATAGTAGGAAGAAGGAAAGGAAATACATTTAAACAGACATGCTTTCCTGAATACTAGAAGCACAGATACACTTACATGCAAGAGATGAAACTGTCCAGCTCCCAGCAGGCATAGAAAAAAGGAAGGAGGTTAAAAAAGAATGAAGAGCACAGAGTCTGGGTCTAATCCTTCCTCCATAGGTCACCTGGTCAGGAAAGAAAAGCAGGGGAGAATGGAGATGTCCAGTAGCTACAGCAAGATGCAAAGGCACAGTGAGCAAGTTCTGATACTAATCACAGTCATAAAGAACAATGACACAAGAAATCATAAATACTTAGGTTACATTCCATCTGTTTAGTCTAGAATTAATATTTCCTCTAATAGAGCCCATCCTACCTGGCATTCTATGTAACTGAAGGCTCTTTGGCTAATCATAGTCTAACAACTTTAGAACTTGCAAAATTCAACTCTAAGTTTTATCATTAAATGGCACCAGTGGTAGAGTGCTTGCCTAACATGCATGAGGCCCAGGGATCAATCTTCACCCCCAAAAAAGGCACCTTTCTTTGTGTTTTGGTGCTGTTGGCACAAGATAGATGGGTACTAGAAACACTAAACACCCATTCACTTGATACCTTTGCCTCATGTAACAGTGGGGATAAAGTGGGTACTTAGTTCCTCATATAAGCTAGATCTTAAGTATCATAGCATGGCCATCAGAGGGTGACTGTGAACTACTATACTATACCACTCCAATGCAGTCCAACCATCTGCTTTTACAGTTTATATCTTGGGGCTCTACATATGATAACCTTAAAAAAAAAAAAAAAAGAAAGAAAGAAAGAAAAAAGACTCCCATGCTAAAACCAAAAATATAAGGTCTATTGAAGTAGGTAGGTAAGGGGGAGGAAATGGTCAAAGCCATCTCTAAAACTTTTTTATTTATTAATTTTTTGCAGTACTGGGCAAAGGAATGGTTTCCAACAGAGCCATTGGAGACTCTTTTTTAATTTATTTTGAGATAGCACCTTGCTCAGTGGGTAGAGCGCTGCACTGCAGTCTCTGAGGCCCCGAGTTCAATTCCCAGCACTGCAAAAATGGGAGAAGGACCTGGCAATCCACTCCCAAGGAAATCCCGAAGCACTCAGCCATTGAAAACCCTATGAGGGTCGCTATGAGTCGGATACCGACTCGACGGCACCTAACAACAACAACAACAACTTGTGCTGGTTGCCTCTGGCCTCAAACTTGTGATCCTCCTGCCCCTACCTCCCAAGTAGCTGTAGCTGCAGCTAACCTGGAACTTGCTATGTAGGTTAGGTTGGCCTCAAACTCACAGTGATCTCTCTGCCTTAGTCTTCCATGTGCTAGGATTACAAACATGTACCACCATGTCTGTCTATCTGTAAAATCCTTAATCCTACTTGTTTAACAACAGCCATTCTTAAGGGACAAGAAGATCCTTCTCAAACATTCATATAGTCAAAGCAAAAACTATGGAGCCCTAGCATTTTGCTAGGCCTGCTTATGTAGCTAGGGCTCATCAGTCTGGATGGAGAGAGAAAGTCTTTTGAGTAATGCCCATCTTCCCACACAGCCAAAGAAAGAAGCCACTCTCCATCCTCACCTTTCCCCGGATTAAGGCTTTGAAAGCAACTCGTGCTATAAGGTAGGACCAGATGACATGCAGAACCTGGAGGATCAGGAGAAGGCCATTGAAGAGCCACCACGAAGGATAAGGCCCAATCATCTCCCAACTTTCAAAGATGGTTGTGTTCAGAATCCTAGAAGAGGGAAGCAACAGTCATATTCTAGAGTTCAAGCTAGGCAGATAGGAAAGAAGCTGAGTTCCCAGGGATGTAGAGCCCTATGTGTTTCTTCCCTATACTTTATGTTAATTGAAATCCTAGGGATATTCATCTATAGTGAGAAAAGAATAAAGGGAAGAGCCTATGGTGTTTTCTACATTTAGGGACAAGAGGAAGAGAAATAAATATTAGGAACTGATGGAATACCTCATGCAATTAATCACTTCAAATATGCAGAGTTTCACAAAATTGGGATAGCAGGGCTACAATCCTAGGAATGATTTAGATCCTCTGGCACATATAGGACAGTAGATAGTTGATTCCCTCAGACTAAGCAAAATCTCCATCCCCCAGTCATTGACGTTTACCATAAAGTAGTGAGTATAGATGTGACATGGATGTGTGTGTCTTTGTGCAGGAAGGTCAGGAAGGGGAAGAGGGTATAGAGCAGGAACACAAGCAAGAGCCTGAAGTTTCTGTAATTAATGCAAAAGAAGCCAAAGGAGTTACTTAAGTATAAAATGAGGACTGTTAGCCGAGATGAGTAAGGAAAGGCACAGCCAGATGACTTATATACTCTCAGTCTGGATAACATCTCACTAGAAATAATTGTATAAGGCAGGTGAGGTCCTGTTAAAGTCCATAAGAGTCATTTTAGGACAAGGAAAAAGTAAGAAAATATGATTGTTAATTTTCTGTTGGCAAGAACAGAAAGAAAAATTTAATTGGGCTGGGTGTAGTGGCATACACCTATAACCTCAGTGACTTGGGAGGCTGAGGCAGGAGAATAACAAGTTTGAGGCCAGAAGTAGCCTGCATAACTTACCAAGACCCTGTCTCAAAATAGAAAATTAAAAAAGGGCCAGGTCTAATGGTGCACACCTGTAATCCCAGTGACTCAGGAGGTAGAGGCAGGAGGATCCCAAGTCAAGGCCAGAGGCAGCTTGTATAACTTAGCAAGACCCTGTCCCAGATAAAATATAAAACAGGGGCTGGTAGTGCAGCTTGGTGGTAGAATGCTTGCAAAGTATGTGTGTGGTCTTGGGCTCAGGACCCAAATACCACAAAAAGATGGGAAGGGGGTCTGTGTGTGTGTAGCTCAGTGGCACAGCATTTCACCTAGCATGCATGAGACCCTGGGTTCAAACCCCTAGTACTGAAAGAGAAGAGAAGAGAAGAGAAGAAAAGAAAAGAAAAGAAAAGAAAGGAAAAGAAAGAGAAAAAGAGAGAGAGGAGAGGGAGGGAAAAAGAGAGGAAAGAAGGAAGGAAGGAAGAAGGGAAGGAAGGAAGGAAGAAGTGAAGGAAGAAAAGAAAAGAAAAAAGAATTGGCAAAAAGTTATCATTTGTTCCATACCTACCACAGCTCCACAGCCCTAGCACTTACCAGAATGGAAAGATTCCTAGACGAGTGACCATAAAAACTGCACTGAAAATCACAAAAAAGGTGTCACAGAGCCTCTGATACTTGGCATAATTGGCTAGCTTGGCAGCCTGAACAAAGACAGATAAAAATTGAATTGAGAAGAAAGTCAGTTTTCACACAGAAAGAAAAGGAAAGAAAGAAAAGAATGATAAAGGAAACAGAGGTTGGATTCTTACTTCCAGCAAGACATCTGAGGCATCATGTAGACACATAACCAAAGTTCCTACTCGAACCATGTTGTTGATGTAGGAGAAGGTGATAAGCCCAATGGTGGCCAAATGATGCACAAACATCATCAGAAAGTCCTAGGAAGAAATGGAAATAGAAGATGCAGGCAAAGGCAAGGCTGTAGAAATGCTAGGCCAATCAAATGCTCTGCATTGATCTCTGAGAGGGTCGTAGGGGGCAAAGCTAAACTCTTCAAAATGTTTCAGAGAAACGCTTATTAGCTAAACAATCCATTTTATTGTAAACAACTTCCTACTTTCAGATTTAAAGCTCTAATTTCCTGTTAGGTTCAAATGCCAAGGTAAGAACTGAGGAAAACTTTAAATATTTATATCAGACATAATTAATAAATACTCAGCCCAGTGAAGGATAGAGAGTAGCAAATGGCAGGTAAATTTGGGCCAAAGAAACAAGGATGAAAGTCTGTACTCTCTACAGATACAATGGTATTAATCATGCTGTAGTTCTTGAGTTGGGGCATGAGTTCACAAATATACTTTCTTTAAAAAACATGTATGATTTGTAAACTTTTTTTTCTTGGCAGTACTTGGGGGTTGAACTCAGGGCCTTGCACATATTTGCAAGTGCCCTACCATTGAGCTATACTCTAGCCCCCACTTTTAAATTTTTTATCTTCAGACAAGATCTTGCTAAGTTATGTAGGCTGCCTCTGGCCTTGAATTTGCAAACCTCCTGCCTCCACCTCCCAAATCACTGGGATTACAGATGTGCGCCACTGTTCCCAGCTCAGATTTTCAAACTTTTTATGTCCCATGTTAAAATAAAATTTTAATAAGGGGACCTGTGTTTCCTGACCGTAAGAAAGTGAAAGGTGCTGGGTGTGGTGGCACAGGCCTGTAACCCCAATGACTTGTGAGGCAGAAGCAGGAAGATCACAAGATCAAGGCCAGAGGCAGCCTGCATAACTTAGTGAGATCCTGACTCAATATAAAAAAAATTAAAAAGGGGATAGGGGTACAGTTTAGTGGTTGTTGTTATTAGGTGCTGTTGAGTCAGTATCCAACTCATAGCTACTCTGTGTACAACAGGCAAAACACTATTGTCAGTGCTTCTCTGCTGTTCATAGGGTTTTCAGTAGCTGATTGTTTTTTGGGAGTAGCTTGCCAGGTCTGTCTCCCAAGTTCAGTGGCAGAGTACCTGTAAAGCATGTACAAGGTCCTGGGTTTAGCACCCCAGTGCCACCAAAAAAAAAAAAAAAAAAAAAAAAAATTGGCTGGGCATGGTGATGCATGCCTGCAATCCCAGTGACTTGGGGTATTGAGGCAGGAGGATCACAAGTTTGAGGCCAGAGGCAGTCTGTGCAACTTAGTGAGACTGTCTGTCTCTAAACAAACAAATAAATAAATAAAATAATTAAAAAATGGGCTGGGGTACATCCCAGTGGTAGAGCACTTGCAAAATATGTGAGAGGCCCTGGGTTCAAACCCCAAGAACTGCAAAAATAAAATAAAATAAAATTAAATTAAATTAAATTTAAACAAAAGAAAGTGAAAGGCATTAGAATTGAGTATCAAATTTCTGTTAGACAACATAAACTACCCAGATCAGTTTCAATCCATTCTCATAAATGCTAACCCTGGGTTTCCTTACCAAAGATAATCATGAGTTGGTGAAAGATCAGGGTTTAGACCTGCTAAATGACATTGTATCAGGTAAACCCCAATGAAAAAGTAGTAATTCTGCCCTTTCTGTTTGGTTATATAAAACTTAAGTCACTTCTAACTCTACCACTATGTGATCGAGTCAACTTGCTCTGTATCTTTGTTTCCTAAACAATAGCAGAAGGCCAGGTGTGGTGGCACATGCCTCTAATCTCAGTACATGGGAAGCTAAGGCAGGAGGATGGAGGCAAGTTTGAGGCCAGCCTGGGCTACACAGCATGACCTTGTCTCAAAAAAACAAAAACAACAAAAACAATAGCAGGAAGCAAGTAAACTAAGTCATTTAAAACCTCTTCCAGTTGACATTCTTTGAGTAACTGCAGTAACCAAAAAGGGATGAGAAAGAGAAAGCAAGCATCCCTAATGCCACAAAAAAACAAGTTCCAACTTTTCTGGAATTGAGCCTTTTTCTGGATCATACCTTTTTACCCTGAATTCTGATTAATTTCTTGGGTTTTAAACAAGTAGGAACATGAGAGAAGAGTAGGGAAAAGAGGATGCTTCCTAGCTAATTATTTTTTCTCATCCTGGGCTGTCTTGACCATCTTAAGTATACATCATCATTAGTTAGGACCTATTTCTGAGAACATTACAAAGAACTAATAGTCCCATCACACCTACCTTCTCCCTCTTTTGTGGTCCCAGTCAGAGAAGAGAATGCATCACAATGGCAGTAATGGTAGCTGCTAGAAAGGAGTTAAGGGAGCCAATGTCCTTACCTTTCTTTTAATGTCTGTAAATTGAGAAAACATAAGAGACCAATAGAAGGCCAATTCCATGATATAATAGTAATAAAGCTCTTTTGAGAGAGGCTGGAAAAGAGAAAGTAGTAGTTAGAATACCAACTAGTCAAAGATGCATGCCATTCTACAACTTTCTCTGTCTTGGAGGATCAATATCCCATATTATTTGACCTCTTTCTTCCCATTGGCTCCCAAGATCTGCACTAGCTAAAAGACTTTGGGTTGGAGACTTAAGCCTCTTCCCTCTGACCCTACACATATCCATCTTTAGGTCTTATCTTTTTAAGATAAGGTTGACACATACTAGAACACAATCAAGTCAGTGTGTCTGGAATTCTGGACAATTAATGTTTTCCATGTGATTAAATATACTCAGGCCTTCCCTTCTTCCACCCATTTAGCATTTCCCTGACATTTTTCTACTACAAAAAGGACACTTTAGCCAGAGAGCACCTAATTAAGGTCCAGTGAACTACTATTCTTTCCAGGACAATTAGAATACATAAAATGGGGAAACTGGAACAAAAAGATCACTAGATTTCACTGCTATGGAGGCCCCAGATATAGAGACCCTGAATATATGACTCAAAGGAACTGACTCAGCCCCAAGTCCCTAAAGGACACCAAAAAGATCTGCCACCTGTCCTGGGACTGACTAAAATAGTCTCTCACCCACCCTACTTTACACATATACAAGGCCTGTCTTGAAATGGCTCAGATCCTACCTGATATGGATAGCTATGCCAGCACTGTCGGGTGTCCCAAAACCAAGGTGACTAAAATAAAACAGAGAATCCAGATCAGCCTTCAGTTAACTAACTTGCTTCAAGATCTAACCTGCATAATTTCCTTCTCTCTAGACGAGGGGCAAAAGAAAGACAGGAAAGAAGAAAGAATCTCCCTTGACAGACTTCGAGGGATCCCTAAAGGATCAATAAGTAGCTAGATTTTTCTTTTAGAAGAAAATATTATTATAAATAGAAAAACATGCCGTGTACTAAATAAGAGGAGGAAGAACTCTAGGATAGTTTTAGAAAACATCACCATCTGGGATATAGGAAATAGGGAGGCAGGAAGACAACAATTTCATTTGCTAAGCAGGACAGAGATATCCATGCTAGGCCCAAAAATCAAAAGTAATCATCTCTAGCCAGGTGCCATGGTGCATGCTTATAATTCCAACAACTTGGGAGGCTGAGGTAGGAGGACTGTGAGTTTGAAGCTAGAGAGAGCCTGTGCAATTTAGACTCTGTCCCAAAATAAAAAATAAAAAAAGGGCTAGGGATGTGGCTCAGTGATGGAGCAATTGCCTAGAATGTATGACTCCTTGAATTCAAACCCCTGGTACTGAAAAAATAGAGTAAGCATTTCTGCCAGGCATGGTAGCTGCCTTAAAAAAACAACAAGGACTAGGAGTATATATACCCCTGTAGTAGAGTGCTTGCCTGTGTAAGGTCCTGGGTTCAAGCACCAGGTTCAAAAAAAAAAAAAGATTTATCTGTAAGGGAGTTACAATGATATCCTTTAAGGAATTTGTCCATTTCATCTATGATGTTTAACCATTAAATTGTTCATAACACTGTTTTACTATCCTTTCAATAATATCTACAGGCTCTGTAGGATAACCACTGAATCTTATACTGATAGTTCATATTTTCTCTTTTTTACCCCACAGGAATTTATCTTCTCTCTCTCTCTCTCTCTCTCTCTCTCTCTCTCTTTGTTTTTTTTTTTACATAGGGTCTTGCAATGCAACCTGGGCCAGCCTCAAATTTGCAATTCTCCTGCCTCAGCCTCCCATGTGATAACAGGCAGGTGCCACCCCTGTCATGGAGTTTATCCATTTTAACTGGACCTTTCAAAGAACCAATATCTGGGCTTATCAATTTTATCCTTTGTTTATCCAATGACAATTTAATTAATTTCTGCCTTTTTTTTTTTTTCTTCTTCTTCTTTGGTACTAGAGTTCTTACCCAGAGCCTTGAACATGCTAGGCAAATGCTCTATCACTGAGCTACATTTCCAGCCTCTAGTTACTTCCTTCCTTTAATTTACTTTGGATATACCGTGATCTTTTTTTTCTAGAGCCTAAAGTAGAAAGGTGGCTCATTGACTTTAACATTTTCTCTTTTCCAGTACAGACATTTAAAGCTATAAACATACCCCCAGTATGCTTCAGTTGCATCCTACAAATTTTGAGATCCTATATTTTTCTGTGTCATCTAATTAAAATAATATTTTCTAATTTCTCTTGTGATTTCTTATTTGATCCATAGGTTATTCAGAAGTTATTTAACTTCCAGATATTTTCTATATATCTTATTGCTATTGATTTCTAATTTAATTCTATTGCAATTAGAGAACATGTTATGTAAGATTTGAACATTTTGAAATTCATTGAGACTTATTTTATGACCCAGCATATGGTCGATCTTAGATGATGTTCCATGTGCACTTGAAAATTATATGTATTTTTTAGCTGTTGGTATAGTGTTCCATAAATATCAATAAGGTGAAATTGGTTGATCCTGTTGTTTATATCTTTTATGTGCTTATGATTTTCATGGTGTTACACTAGTGATTTAGTCAATTACTGAACTTCCAATTATGACTATGTATTTGTCGTTTCCTTCCTTGAGTTCTGCCAATCTTTGCTTCATCTATTTTGAAGACTCAATTATATCATTTAGAGAAAATGAGTGTGGTACAGAGGTAAAAACAAAGTATGTAATCAGGAATCAAAAAGCCTGAAATTCTGGGGCCGGGCGTGGTGGCGCACGCCTGTAATCCCAACAGCTCGGGAGGCGGAGGCAGGAGGATCGCAAATTCGAGACCAGAGGCAGTCTGCGTAACTTGGGAGACCCTGTCTCAAAAAGTAAAAAAAAAAATGGGCTGAGGTGCAGCTTAGTGGTCCAGCACTTGCAGAGCATGCAGTCGCGAGGCCCTGGGTTCAACCCCCAGTACCGCAAAAAAAAAAAAAAAAAAAAAAAAAGCCTGAAATTCTTTGATAATTAACTGACAAATAGGAATAATATCTATTTCACTTATTTCAAAGAGTTATTGATTTTATTTCTCCTTCTTGGAAGAACAAGATTTTTGTCAAGTGCTTTGTGAATTATTAAGTACTATTCTGATTTAGTTATTATTTTAATCCCAGCACGTGGCAGGCTAAGGCAGGGGATCAAGGCCAACCCTGTCTCAAAAATAAATATAGGGCTGGGGGCGGTGGCACATGCCTGTAATCCTGGCGACTTGGGAGGCGGAGGCCGGAGGATCGCAAGTTTGAGACCAGAGGCAGTCCGCGTAACTTAGATGAGACTCTGTCTCAAAAATTAAAAAAAAAAAAAAAAAAAGGCTGGGGGCGCAGCTTAGTGGTCTAGTACTTGCAAAGCATGCAGGCGCGAGGCCCTAGGTTCAACCTCCAGTACTGAAAAGAAAGAAAGAAAGAAAGAAAGAAAGGAAGGAAGGAAGGAAGGAGGGGAGGGCAGGATAAACCAGGGTAATGCATAGTAAATAAGAACAAAGTACATGATCTATGTGTATGAAAATGTCATAATGAAATTGTGAATTTCATTATGAATAACAATGAATTATTTTGTGCACTAATTTAAAAATTAGGAGAGGTAAATAATAAAGATCTAAAGGGGTTATCTCCAGAGATCTAGGCATGATTAGAACCAAATCAGAGGATCAGTGAAAGTTCAGACTCACCAACCAGAGAAATCTAATTCCATAGCAGAATACACATAAATAAAAAGTGAATCTCCACCTGGGTAGGCAAAGAGTAGAGGTTAGACAAATGTCCACTCATAATAAAATCAAGATAGAACTAGCGAAATCAAGATGGCATATTTGAGAATAAGACAGTTACTGGTGAGAAACAGGATACATTCCCAAAGTAGGGACAAATATTATTACCTAAAAGCCAAAGAATCAACTTCTTGTGTTTGAAATAGATTTCCACAAGTATATATTGGCTTTAGTCACCTTTTCTTCCATATTGGACTCTCTCATGATGTTGTTGTTGTTAGGTGCCGTCAGGACAAGTCGAGTCTGACCCATACCGACCCTATGTACAGCAGATCGAAACACTTGCCAATTCTGTGCCAGGCAAACGATCTTATTTAAGCCCATTGTTGCAGACACTGTGTCAATCCACCTCATGGAGGGTTTTCCTTTTTTTTTGTTGACCCGCCACTCTCCCAAACATGATGTCCTTCTCCAGGTACTGATCTCCCCTGACTACATGTCCAAAATATGTAAGACACAGTTTGGCCATTCTTGCTTCCAAGGAGCACTTTGGTTGCACTTCTTCTAGGACAGATTTGTTGGTTCTTTCAGCAGTCCATTCAATAGACGTCTCCAGCACCACAAGTCAAAAGCATCAATTCTTTTTCTGTCTCTCTTGTTCAATGTCCAGCTTTCACAACCATATGATGCCACTGAAAATACCATGGCATGAGTCAGACGCACCTTTGTCTTCAATGTGACATCTTTGCTTTTCAATACTCTAAAGAGATCTTTTGCCACAGCTTTTCCTAGAGCAATGCGTCTTTTGATTTCTTGACTGCTGC
>VMDO01006645.1:0-98200 GCA_007922755.1 Pedetes capensis
TGAATTGTGGTGCTGGAGACGTCTATTGAATACACCATGGACTGCCAAAAGAACCAACAAATCTGTCCTAGAAGAAGTGCAACCAGAGTGCTCCTTGGAAGCAAGAATGGCCAGACTGTGTCTTACATATTTCGGACATGTAGTCAGGAGAGATCAATCCCTGGAGAAGGACATCATGTTAGGGAGAGTGGCAGGTCAACGCAAAAGAGGAAAACCTTCCACCAGATGGGTTGACACAGTGTCTGCAACAATGGGCTTAAACATAAATAAGATCATTTGCCTGGCACAGAATCAGGAAGTGTTTTGATCTGCTGTACATAGGGTTGCTATGAGACAGACTCGACTTGATGGCACCTAACAACAACAAGGTTAGATATGTGTATACATAGTAAGTCAGATCTTACTTGAATTAGTCTTTGATTATATCAGATATATAAGCATGCCTTGATGTGCTCAAAGTAAATATTATGAGTTTATATGGTGTATATTTAACATAGAAAAGAATGTCCTCAAAGTCTTTTAAGTTTTTATGTGTGTGCGCTGCTGGGGATTGAACCAAGAGCCTTGCACATGGTAGACAAGCACTCTTTTACTAAGCTACATTTCCATTTTTTTGTTTTTTGTTTTGTTGTTATTGTTTTTTGTTTTTTGAGACAGGGTCTCCTTATGTAGTCTTAGCTGGCCTGGAACCTGTGGCACTCTACTGTCTCTGCCTTTCAAGTGCTGGGATTACAGGCATGCACCACCACCCCAGGCTAGTTTTTTAAGGAGTAGCTTGCTTGCTTTCTTTGGTGCTGCTGTGAAGTTGAGCCTAGGGCCTCATGCATGACTTTGTAGGTGCTTTTCCAGTAAGCCGCATTCCTAGCCCATTTTTTACTTTTTATTTTGAGTGAGGGTCTCACTAAATTACGCAGCTACCTCTGGCCTTGAACTTGCAATCCTCCTGCCTCTACCTCCCAGATTGCTGGGATTACAGGAGTGTACCACTGTGCCTGGCTCACTCTTTTATTTTAACCATTTTACATTCATAAAAGAATTCGGAAACCTGAATCATTTTCTTCCCTGCTAAGGAAAATACAAACACTATAGAAACAACTTAGTTTTACAATTCTGAAGCTGCTAATCAAAATAACTTTACTGCCACTCTACTTTAGCCACAAGCAGGACATCACACTAGAACAAGTCAGTATCCAGAACTCCTGTACCTCAGAAATCTTAAATTCTATCATTTTATGTGCTGACCCCATTTCCCAATTAAGACCTCCTGTGCTGTTGCTTCTTTCTGTTCTGAGCCTAAATTCTTGGGAAAACCAAGAAATTACTCCATACTAACCTGTATGAAATTCCATACTAACCTGCATGGAATTCCTCCATTCATCTCTGTAATGATCTTCTTTCTTCCGACCTTAACTGCTCAACAGAGCCCCAAATTCTGGAGTGAATACTGCTCTCACTTGCCTACTCTCGTACCCAAGCACACTAGTTCTTGACTTCCCTTGTGACTGCCCCTGATTCCATCTGCCCTTTATCAACTCCCTCCATTTCCCTCAAAGATCATTGTAAACTTTTCACTTCACTCTCAAGTACCATCACTCAACTAACTGATGCATGTATCATAAAACACAACTTCCACAATTTATGAGAACAGCATAAATATCTCATGAGCTTATACAACAAATAAAGGGGAAGAGTAAAACATAAATTAACAAAATGTAAAAAGATCTAGGTGTAAATCTTTGATGGGGAAGCCTTGAAAATATCCCTGGGACAAAAAAGGTGTTAAGAGAGTAAAATTTGCTCAGGGAGTTAAAAAAAAAATTTAGAGTTAATGGCCAGGGTGGTCTACATAAATAGTAAAAAAAAGTAACAGAATATAAAGAGCAGCTAATAGCTGGGCATAGTGGCACACGCCAGTAATCCCAGTTATTCCAGAGGCAGGGTGATCACAAGTTTGAAGTCAGAGGCAACCTGCACAATTTGGCAGAGACCCTGTTTCAAAAAAACACCAAAACCAAATGAAACAAAACAAAAAAACCCTTAAAAAGCAGTGAATGAACTTATAAAGTGAAGGAACAAAATGTAAAGAGGGGAATATTTTCCTTGGCAGGCAAACATTGGAAAGACTTTAGGAAAAGAAAAAGATTAATGTACATAATGTAACTAGCTTTTACTATA
Organism: Pedetes capensis; assembly: GCA_007922755.1. Lineage (NCBI taxonomy): Eukaryota > Metazoa > Chordata > Mammalia > Rodentia > Pedetidae > Pedetes > Pedetes capensis. Next base: position 2,176 of record VMDO01006645.1, read on the forward strand.
TACTCTGTAGAACAAAATACCCTGATTAATTTTGTTTTCAAAACAGGAAAATGAAAACTGCTTAAGAAAAATTACTGTGGAGTCCATGTGCTGGTTTTAAATAATTAATTTATTCTTTGTATTTATTAAACCTCATTTACTGAGGATAATTTTACCAGTGATGATCATAGTTACAGAAATACTAAAGACTGTTTATTTGCTTCCATCTTATAAACAGTATATAAAATTCTCTGTAATAGGTGATCAGCCATTTACAGTTATACTTTGCAATTCTGAGCTGTTTTCTCTTCTAGACTATAATTCACCTGAAAATGTAATGCTTGAAGCTTATTGTGTCAATGGGAAACCCTGAAATTATATGTAAGGTTAAAAGCATGAAAACATGGCTGTAAGATTTCAAAATTGAAATCTTCTCTAAGCACTCCCTACTTTTCTTCTTGGCTTTATTTTTTTAGAGACAGGGTCTCATTGGGTAGTCCAGGCTGCCTTCCAATTTGCACCCTTCCTGCCTTAGCCTCCTGAGTGCTGGGATTACAGGCAGGCACCATCACATAGGCTATAAAGTTTTTAAAATTGTTTGTTTTCTTGCACTTGAAAGCAGACATCATTGTTGTTATGTTTCCTGCTAAACTCTTGAATAGGCCAGTCCTCACATATACTAGGGGTATCAGAAATACTTGTCCAATGAAGGAATAAACAATCTAACACTGTCAAAGGGAAATAAAAACTGTTAGACCAAGAGTCTACTCATATTCAAACAATTAGGCTATTTTACAAGTAAAAAATGAATAAATTGATCACTAATTTGTCTTGATGGAAAACTCCTGAAATTCTCACCCACTTCTGAAAAATACCATGACCTGTGTGGTGTCTTTTTTTTTTTTTTTTCTTTTGGCTTTTGTTTTTCTTTCTTCTTTTCCAGACCGGGTCTACGTAGCTCAGACTAGCTTGAAATTCTCTATATAGCCTCGGGTGGCCTCAAACTGATGATCCTCCTGTCTCAGCCCCCTGAGTGCTGGGATTACAGGTGTGTACCACCTGGTCAGCCCCCTAAGTTCAGTGTTTATAAATGCAGGAACAGTTTTTCACTGGAGGGTGAAACAGTGCAAACTAAGGTAAACAACATAAAATGTTCAGCTATCAGTTATTTGCTTCTGTTCTCTAAGCACATTAAATTCTAACAACTGTTCTTCCCAAGGCTGTACTGTAAACACTTGCATTATCTGCAGGAGTAGAGATTTCCTGTGTGTGGTGGGGAGTGCTGGGGATTGAATTTAGGGCCTCACTAATGCTGGCAAGCACTCTACCACTGAGTGCCAGACCAGACCCAGTTGGGAAGATCCCAAATCTATAACTGTTCCACCTCTCTAATGAATCATCCTGCATGATTACCATCATTAAAGTTGACACCGCTAATTTAAAGAGTTAAATTGAATAGTTTTTTTCTAAATCCACAATTCTTTTATTTTACTGTATGTTGCTTTTGTTGTTGTTAGGTGCTGTAGAGTCATGTTCAATTCCTAGCGACCCTTATAGGATTTTCAATGGCTGATTTTTTCGGGATTGCCTCTGGGAGTGGATTGCCACATCCTTCTCCCATATTTTACTATATAGTGCCCCCTTTCCAAATATTTAACAGGATATTGGTACTGAGGATTTTCCAGATCTTCAAACAGTCTTTGTCAATCAGACATAAGGACTGGGTTCTAATCCTAACTCTGCCACTGAATTGAGGTTAGACTCCTGCCAGCACAGTACATCATCACTCTTCAGAGCTAGGCTATTTGATTTCAACTACTGCTTCATGTAGCTGTCAAGAGGGAACACAACACCTAACAATGCATCTTGTTTCTCAAAGTACTATCTTCTTTGGATCCACTTCGGACAGAGCCCACTTTAAGGAAGAGTGAGGCATCTGAGGTCTTTTTCATTCTGGAGGGCTCTCAGATTGGTGGCTGTTGCTAAATTCTCTTATAGTCAATATTTTGAGTTAAACTTTCTTGGTGCTGGAGTTGTAGCTCAGTGATAGAGCAACTGCCTAGCATGCACTAGGCTCTGGGTTTGATCCCCAGTACTGCATAAATGAATAAATAAATAAATAAAATTTCTTGGGGCTTTTAAGTAGAGTTTCCAACTCTGAAACTAACAAAAGGCATATATCACCCTTTCATGAGACAGTCAGGCAATAGATGTAACATATTGGACCCCTGAATCATCAGACCTAGGTCTGAATTCTAGTTTCGCCATTTTCTAGCTATGGGATCTTAGTGCAAGTTATTGACTCTCCCTGAATCTCATTTATAAAATGGGTAAAAAAATATAAGTTTATATATATACAGGGGTATACTGATACTAAGGACAAATGGGTTGATGTTCCTAAAGCAGAACCTGCTTAATAATATTAGCCATTATTATCAGCAGTGTTATCCCATAACCACCCTTCTCTCTTGGCACAAAGAAGGCTCTTCTGGCAGGAAAAGTATATTTCAAAACAGAAAAATGGACTAGAAGGAAGAATAATAATTACTTTAAGTAAAGCAGAGATGATAATTTCCAGACTTTTTGACTGATATCTGAAAGGAGCGGAGGCTCATATCGAGACTCTGAAAGGTAAAGAACAAAAAACAAAAACAAAAAACCAACCCAGCAATGTATACCGTGCTCTTGTTTCTCTTAGTTCATATATACCTTTTTCCCTGTTGATGTGCTTGCTGTCACTGTAACTTTCTCATATTTGTACTTAATCAATAATGCTTACACATTTTAGGAACAAATGTAAATAAACATTTTCAGTTAGTCAGCTAGGAAAATGGCAAGGGTTCCATTTCTTTCAGGTTATTAAAAATAAAATGACAGCAGTTCAGACTTGAAGAATATACAAATATAACCATACAGATATGCATCCCAAGAAATCCCTTATCACTATACTTAGTATAGTATTTATAAAACCCATTGCTATCACCACATATTACACAGACAATTTACCATGTTCTCCTTTTTGCTGGCTAAAAGAATCACAACAAGCATCCTGGGAAATAAAGAGAAACACCCAAAATTCTGCAACATAGTTTAGCAGATCGTCTAACAGGCACAAATACAATTTTAAGCCCATCTTTCAAGAGTTTCATATTCCTTAGTGTGGGCCATTTAGGTCAAAAGGCCTAATTCCACTTCATTTTCATTTCCTCACTGATTCTCTACTTGATTCCTTAAAATTCAGTAGTTTAGTGATACTTTGTTTTGTGTTCCCAGTATTATTTTGGTCTTTTATCCCATTTGTTTGCTGTTGCCTGGCTCCTTTGCACTTCCCTTCTCTGAGCCTCTTTAATAAGGAGATCACAGATGTTGTAACAGGTTATAGTATTTTCATATGAGAAAAGAGAATCCAACTTGTCCAAGTTTCCTAAACTGGTTAGTGGTTAAGAATGAAGTAAATTCTACAATTGAAAATTTCCAATTCAAAGCTCATTCTTTCTTAGACCATATTCCCATTAATACTCCATTTTGCTTTTCTAAGCCATTTCTTTATTACTCACGTAATACTAGTTTTCACTTAAAGAACTCCCCTAAGTTCAAATACTTTCTCTCCTCTCCTCACCTCTCCTCAGCTCACTCCCCCCACCCCTTTTGGTGGTGGTGTTGGGGATCAGGTCCTTGCAGATGTAATCAAGTTAAGATGGGATCTTAGTCATATTGGATTATGACTAATCCAAAGTATATTTCAAAACAGAAAAATGGACTAGAAGGAAGAATAATAATTACTTTAAGTAAAGCAGTGATGATAATTTCCAGATTAGTCATAATCCAATATGACTATAGTGATCCAATAAAAGGAAGGAAGTGTGGACACAGACACAGAAAGAAGACAACTATGTGAAAATGAAGACAAATTGGAATAATTTTGTTACAAGCCAAGGAACCATTGAGTGGAAAAGGCAAAAAGTGGCAAGAAGCAAGAAAGAATCATCCTCTAGAAGCCTGGGGAGGAGCAATAACGTTACCAGCACCTTCATTTCAGACTTCTAGCTTCCAGAATTGTGAAAGATTAATTTTAGTGTTTTAAATCACCAAGTTTGTGATATTTTGTTAAGGTAGCCCTATTAAACTAATACAGCTGGTAAAACTACAACTTTTCTGAATTCTGTTAGATTGTATTGGCATTGTATTTTAAAAGATTCATTTAAAATGCAACCTTGGGTTCAATCCCCAGCACTGAAAAATAGATAGATAAAGAAAGAAACAAAGAAGGAAGGAAGGAGGGAAGAAGGGAGGGAGGGAGGGAGCAAGGATGGATGGATGGCAGGAAGAGAAAAATGAAAATGAAAAAAAGTGGCTATTTGCAAGTGCAACTTCTCTTTAGGAAAAAAATCCCTACTCTTTGGATTTTTTTTTTTTTTAACATGAGAGAATTAAAATTCAAGTGCTCATACACTGATTGTCAATCTGTATTTCAAATGGATTTAATGTGGTTTTGGAAAAATGTAATCAGATAGATGTGTATGTATACAAACTGCCTGATGAGAGTTGCAGAGCATGCCACCCTCATTCCTTTAACCAGTCACTCCAATGAACAATATGCTTACTTGTTATTGGTTGGTCCTGTTGCCAAGACATCGGACTGTAACTTTGGAAAAAACCCTTGTTCATATTTGCCTTGACCAATTTTCATATCAAGTAGATGTGGGTGGATTGCAGTATGATCCATTTTCATCAGTCTTTGCTCAATTGACTGGGCTATAAATTAAATTTACAACACGTTAGAGACATTTCACTGCTAATCTTCAAAAATAATGCTACTTCTACTCATGCACTGACAGAAAACTCAATCATCCTGACATTCTGAAAGAGTTTCACAAACGCTCTTCAGAAATCAGGATAATGTAAGTATAAAAAAGTTAAGTAAATATTGAATAATTTTCATGATATCTTCTGCCTTTGTCAAAAGCAGTGGAGCAGGGTTGAAAAATCTATATAATTGAGTATTGAAACAGTTTTCTTTAGGTGGGGAAATTGAATATCCTTAATGAAGATATGGTTCTAAGTACAATATTAAAGAAAATTATGGTAAATAAAATATCTTTCTTAAATTGAAAGACAATGTAAAGGGAAGGAAAAAGCAAGTACAGTTGCTTTATTACTTCACTTCTTTGTGCAAAGATTCATTAAATATTCATGGTTCTCCATCTGTAAAAACAAGGAACTGTGTGAAGTGTGTTACCTCATTTTAAGAACAGTCACATTCTGATTAGTGGGAGTCATTTAGCAGTCTATGTTAGATAAAAAGGGTAATGTGGAGAAGTCAAATAAGCAGGCATTTAAAAAATGTCCAGAGGATAAGAAACTGGCCTTTTGATGAATAGGTCAAAGTTAAAAGATAAGAATTACTCAACATTTTTGTTTTAAAACACCTTAAATTTAAGGGTGTTGGAGGTTGTCTTAAAGATCCAGCAAACTGATCTATTTCTATGGTAAACAAAACAACCCCAATTTTAAGTGAGATTTTACCAACCAAATTTTCTCTTCTTTTCTTTTCTTTTCAGACAGGGTCTTGTTGTGTAGCTCAGGCTGGCCTGGGACTTGCTATGTGGACTCAGCTGGCCTTGAACTCCTATTGATCTACATGCATCAATCTCCTGAGTGCTGGGATTATGGGTGTGAGTCATCATAACCAGCTCACCAACCACATTTTCCAGAGAAAACATAATATTTAAGAAGCATGAATAGACCTCTAATCCTTTGCCTAGACACTACTGAAAATAGACAACAAGTAGCAATTGTGATAGCTTGGTAAGCGTAACACATTGTGGGAACTACTGGTCTTATGGTTTGTAAGACGTTAATAAGAAGTTAACTATAAATATTTCATAGACTCTGCTTATTTTGCCCTTTTTCATTGCCAGTTGGGTGAGTGCTGCTTATTATTCACCAAACATATTCTAAAGCTTTTCTAGGAGGAATCTGTCCTTGGCCTTTTCCACTGTTATCAAAACAATATGCTTAATACATCTGATATCCGATCATAGAATGGCTCCACCTGAGCCAGTTTTGTGTTTGATGTGGTATTAAGGGATGCTGTATGGAAGATACTACTGCTCTCAATGACTTAAACTCCAAAATGTTAAGAGATATACTTTAAGCTTCTCTAACTTCCCTCATAACTCATGAATTTATCCAAAACCTTCTTTAATTTCATATCTTTAATGTGTAACCCAAAACTTCTCTTGAAACATAGTCCATATGTTCTATGCTGGGCAAAAGGATGCCATGTTTCAATGTGAAATGACATTTAATTTTCAGTGATGTCTTCTGACCCTCCACAATCTTATCTATACTTTCCATAATTCCTTTTTGTTGTTGTTGTTAGGTGCCAGTGAGTCAAGTCTGACTCACAGTGACCCATAGGGTTTTCAATGGCTGATTATTTTGGGATTGTTTTGGGAGTGAGCTGCCACATCCTCCTCCCATTTTTTGTGGTGCTGGACATTGAACCCAGGGCCTCAGCACTCTACCAACTGAGCTAAACCCCACACCCCTCTATGATTCCTAATACTTATAAAATATAATTAATAGATGGTTTAGGCAAAATATTGCCTAGATGCATGGCATGAAATTCTCAGAAATCTCTGTCAATTTTATGTTCCATGAAGTACTACAAAATTCTCTGTGTCACTGGGTGCAGTGGTGCATGCCTGTAATCCCAGTGGCTTGGGAGGTGGAGGCAGGAGGATCACAAGTTTGAGACCAGAGGCAGTCAGCATAACTTGGTGATATCCTGGCTCAAAAAGTAAAAAAATGGGCTGAGGGTGCAGCTCAGTGGTCCAGCACTTGCAGAGTATGCAAGCATGATGCCCTGGGTTCAACCCCCAGTACTGCAAAAAAAAAAAAAAAAAAAATCTCTCTCTGCCACTGAATGCTTCTGCCTTCATAAAAGGGAAACAAAGAAAGAAAGAGGGAAAGAAGCTTCAGTTTTTCTGTTTGACTTTAAATGACAGAGAAATCCACTTGATACGGAATTGTTCTCATTAACTTGTGAAGTTTATTAAAAACAAAAACCATGATTCACAATTAATTACTCCAGAGTTTATAAAATTGCCACCAGGAGCAAAATGCAACATTATTTTTCAGTGATTATATTGCCAGTGAATACTGAACATTCAGAAATCATCAAATGCCTGCTTTGAGAAGTCCAGGGTCTATTGTTAGACTTTTAAGAGTCTGTGCCAATACTGATTTGTGATGATTGGTAAGGAAAAAGAAAACTATATTACTATCCACTTCTTGTCTTTCTGAACAGAAATCACGAGGTTCTGGTGCCACAATATCAACAGTGGATAGCCTGTGCCTAAAGAGTTCACCTGCAAATCAAAGTTCTTTTTGGTTAGAGGCAAAATATCAGCAAAAGTGCACGCATGCACACATGCACACACCACACCCATTCACCCACATCCCAATTTACCCAACAAAAAATCAATGTCAACAACAACACCCTGATCTCTATCATTTCTTTGGGGACTAGGGAATTTACCTGAAAAAGAAATAACTGCATCACTTGGGAGGGGTAGGTACAGTCACAGTTTTTTACTTAAAAAAAAAAATCTTTGATAAATTAAAATTCCTGGGAGACTACTTTCTTAGCCTAATCTCATTTTCATATATGTGAAGTCTATAATGGTACATTTTCAAGAGAGTTTTATATAATTTTTGTGATGACAGTGGGAGTATCAAACTCTCTGAGAGACTGAAAAAATCCATTTTAATTGGAAAGACATTCAAGTAGCACATAAATTAAGGACTTGGTGCTTAATTCCATTTTATAAATTCTGTCAGGAAGAGTGGAATGAAATTTGCTCAATATGGTATTATATTAAATCACATGGCTATTAAAGCACTGGAAGTTGTAATATTCTCTGAACAGGCATAGACACTTTCATTCATTTTACCTCCTCAATCTCTAGAAACACAGGAGTAATTGCCACTTCCTGAAGGTTCAGAGACCTCTATGGCTACACAGAAATATCATGTAATACTTCTTTCCTTATATACACTAAAACTACAGTATTACTACTCCTGTGACTGATCTATTTAAGTAAAGTGGGAAAGGCAAACAGGCAAAAGAAGCAGGGCAAAGACGCTCCACATTTGCCATCTCCTTTTGCTTTGGCAAAAAATTTACTCTCAAGTTATGCCTCCACTTGAAAAGAAAGAAATAAAAGGAAGGAGCTCGCAGGTGATAAATTTCTGTTTACTTAGCAAAAAATGGATTAGGAACCAAGCATAAATATATAAAATTATGTGGGTTGGTACATTTTACATATCTTTTAATTGACTGAAACAGCTAACAAGAAATTAAGGCTTTATGTCCTAGTCACTCAGACCTGGATTCAAGCCATGGCTCCACCAATAACTAGCTATGCAACCATAAGCAATTCCTAAACCTCTCAGTTTTCTCAACTGTAAAATGAGGATAGTAATGAAAGGAAATAAAAATAATTATGCCTATACCTATTGGTTCTAAGATCAAATGTAAAAATGCATGTAAAATATGTAGGATAATGATTGGTACATAAGTACTCAGTAAATGCTGGTGATTAATATGATTATTTAACAGACTATATTACACCGCCAGACAAGACTGGCCAAGACTCATAATTCTTTGGCTGAGGAAAAAATTGATGTGATGGTTGGGAGAATTTCTAATTTGAAAGCAAGAATACAGAGATTTAATTTCAAGAAATTAAGCTATATAATTAATGGCACCACTAAAGCAAACATATACTGCTTTAATTACATAAATTAGGTATCATCTCAGATTTGTTTTTTTTTTTTTTTTTTTTTTTTTTTTTTTTTTTTTTTTTTTTTTTTTTTTTTTTTTTTTTTTTTTTTTTTTTTTTTTTTGTTTTAGAGACAGAATTTCTTATGTAGCCCAGGCTGTCTTCAAACTCAGGATCTTCCCACCTCAGCCTTCTGAGTGCTGGGATGACAGGCATGTGCCATCATGCTTGGCTTCAGATTTATTATTTTAAGTTAATACTTACCTTTTCTTGGATAAAGAGAAAAGAAGTGAGAGGTAAAAAGGCAACATCTGTGCAAGATAGAAATTAACATTTTTTTCTACTAAGGCAATAAAGAAAATAAAAAGAAAATCACAGCAATCTTCTAGTCATATATTCTATTCAATTTATTATTGTTTTTCCTCTTTTGAGTAAGGAAAGAGGAATGTCAAGTAGGAATGAGGACTCATAAAATCAGAAAGAAAACTATGGAAAGCACAGTACCGTACCAGGATTAGCTATGAAATCTAAAACTGGGAACTGATTTTGTGGCATAAAGGGCCAACAATACATAAAAACAAATAATCATGGATTTTAAGAGGCATGGCAAAAGTACCTGCTTCTTTCAAAGTGCTGCATTTCTGATATATGGATGTCCGCAAGGTAGGTGCCCTTACATTATACAATCTTATCTTCTCAATCCGAGAATCAAAGACCCGAAGCAAAGGATCTTTCTCTTCCCACTGAGACATAATTTTATTATCAATAAAGGTGGCAAACATCTGTGTTTCAATGAAGCGTGAAAGAAATGGCAGGTAAGGCTCAGGCTGGTCGGACAGGAAAGAAGCCTGTAAGAAGATAATTAGCAAAGTATTACTGTAATGAGATCATCTTACTACTACATGATAAATGTGAAAATTATCTGTTGCTAAGGTTATTCTTCTTTAATCTTGTAACACATAAAACCAACACTTGAATTTAAAAAATCCTTAAAAATCTACTCTTCCTTCTTTTCTTCTAAATTGATAAATTTTAGGTCACTTAGGTCTTTACCACTGATCTTACCTTTCAAAGTTGATTTACTTCCTATTCCTGATGGCCATTATGCAGACAAGAGGGCACCATTAATGGAAGATGGAGGGTAAGTTGCTGTATGATTGCCAACCATTTACTTCACTTACCATTAAATTTTGATCCCTCTCTCCAATGAGTAATTCCTTCTGCTTTCTATTCCTAGCCCATGCAATGTGCTTCCGAGCTATAAAGCACTGAGATGATTAACTGATACAATAATGATATAGCTAGGTGTGGTGACAGACACTGTAATCTCAGCACTTGGGAAGATGAAGCAAGGGGATTACAAATTTGAAGACAGCCCGAGCTACATAGCATGTTCTAGGCCAGCCTGGACTACCTAGTATCTCTACATACTGTCTGAAAAAAATAAAACAAAACCTTGCTAGGGGTGTAGCTTAGCTGGTAGAGCATGTGCCTAGTATGTGTGCGGCTGTGGTTTCAATTCCTAGTACAGAAGAAAAAAGAAAGAAAAAAGAAAAAGAAGAAGAAATAGATCAAAGATATATAGATCAGCAGAAACCTTAAAATAATGACAACATGGATGTTTTTCTCTGGGCTACAATTCTTTTGGTTAACTCAAGACCAAGCTCTTTCCAGACCTGCGCTGACACAGTAGTCTAGGGCTTACCAACTAAAAAAACCATTACCTAAAAAATCATAAAAAGTAGGTCTTTGGGAAATATATACCACAAACTGCATCTTCCTCTTACCAGCCTGTCTGATGCATGGAATGGATTGATAAATTGCAATCAGTTTCTAATCCAAAGAGGTTACTTTTCTCTGCTGCTCAGTTTCATGTGTGTAGGAAGACAAGTCTCAGTTTGGTACTAGCTGAATTTAGAAGTGAATTACTATATCAATCACTAGGTTGGTTTTGCTTTTCATTCTTGAGTAGAAGCAGTATGGCAGAAGCCAAAGGGACAAAGGTCGAAGAATAAGTTCTGACATAAGGTTACTTTTCTTAATACTCATCTGCTTCTTCCTAGTATATTTATTTTTTATTCTGAAATAACTTTAAAAAACTTCCTTACAGAAATCCACTTATTCATTTAAGCACTTTCACAGTTCAGATGTATATATGCAAATCTAAATAACAGGGACTCACAATAGTGTTTAAAAATCAGTTTACCTATTCAAAAGCCATTTTATAAACATCAATTTTACTTTTTATAGGCCAAATAGTCTTTTAAAAAAATGGGTGAAATACTTGGCTTTTGATGTTCACACCCTCATGGGCTACAAGATTTAAGGTCAACAAAAACTTGGCTTGCAGGACTAGTATGACCTGCATATTTTCCTAGTGAAAAATGAGATCATTACAAACCTTCTGGAATCCAATATGAAACTTTCATTTCCTTAGGGGTTATATAAAAAGAATTCCACTTCTAGTTTGAAACTACATAAAGATTAAGAAGGAAGAAAGCAACAGGGTTTAATTTAAATAAGAATTTGAATTGCCCTGAGGATAAATAATGAATGTACAGAGATTAGTTCTAAGCTAGACAGGAAAAAGTATAGAAAAATTGAGGCTAAATGAGAAAAGGACCTAAGAGAAGGAATACATTTGAAGTAAAGGTTTAATATTTAAAGACATTTAACCAAACATAAAGTACACCAGCAAGTTCTGATGTAAATAGTATACTAGTCTCCATTAGAAAAAGTACACGATAGCTGGGCATGATGGTGGAGGCAGAAAGATTCTAAATTTGAGGTCAGAGACAGCCTGTGTAATTTAGCAAGCTCCTTTCTCAGAATAAAAAAATAAAAATAAAAAATAAATAAAAATAAAATAAAAAAGTAAAATATGGGCTGGAGTTGTGGCTCAGTGGTAGAGCACTTGCAAAAGTAGGTGTGAGGCCCTGGATTCTACCCCCAAGTACTGCAAAAAAGAAAAAAAAAGAGGAAAGAGAAAGTATCGGATGAAATTAGAAAGTAATCTTTTATGCCACCTGCTTTTATATAAATCTTTAATTAATACTTATTTTTCAGATGTTCCAAGATTGTACTTTAGCTTCTTGGCCTGCGTTAGCCCCTTCAGGAGGTCTTTCATGATACAAAGATGCCACTTAGTGAAAGCCATGATTCACTTTAACAGCAGCATGTTGACTGGGCATCACAGAAACAGGGGACTAAACTGTACCCTGGTGACCTAAAAGAGTTAATGGGCATCCCTAAGTGCTTTTGTCTGGGTGGAGGGGCAGAATCTGGGGGATAGGTGAAGAACATCTGACAGAAGAAATCTTACAACGAAGCTTCAGTAGGACAATCAAAAGCTGGCATTATTTTGTTTTCCTTTGCCAAAAACTTTGGGACATAGTCTTAGACTAACAGTCATAGAACTTACTTTCCTCACTCTTTCTTTTGTTTCTGAAATGAGATAAAAATTTGGCTTCTGAATCTAAACTGTCACCTTTTCATGGACAAGTTGTGACTTCATTATAGGGTAAAGACTAAATACAGGTTAAGGATTTTTTAGAAAAGGAATACGCTTCATTTTACTAAACTTGTTCATAAAATAAGAGTAAATAAAACCCTTATGAAGTTAGAAAACCCGTGAAATTTGAGAGTTTCTATAACTGAGCCACTGTCAAAGTATGTTGTTGTTAGGTGCCGTCGAGTCAGTATCCGACTCATAGTGACCCTCATAGGGTTTTCAATGGCTGACTGCTTCGGGATTGCCTTGGGAGTGGATTGCCAGGTCCTTTTCCCATTTATGCAGTGCTGGGAATTGAACTCAGGACCTCAGAGACTGCAGCGCAGCACTCTACCAATTGAGCTAAATCCCAGCCCCAGTCAAAGTATAGACAATTTTAAAATAATATTTTAACAATTTAACATACAATTCAATGACCAGCCTTGTCAGGTGGCTGATTTGTTTTCTTATGAAATTAATGCATCTCATGTAAAATACTGGTAAAATTCTTAATGGGACAGAAGATAGGAAAAAACCCGTGTTTAAAAAAAGTTGACATGATTAGTAATACAGGCCACTAAAAACCATAAAAAAGTAAAAGTACGGTTCTTTTTACTTTATCAAAGTTCTGCATCTGTTCTCGGTTTGTCAGCCAAGACTCCATGTCCTGGGCCGTCTGAATCACAAATGCTTCATAATCTGCAAACATCTGGGTAAAGCGGTTAGCAAAGACCTCTCGCAGCTGTACATTGAGCTGGTAGTCCCTTAGTTCTGTTTCTTCACACTGCAGTTTTAAATCCTTTTCTTTTTCCCCCAGGGAAGCTGAGAGGTCCATTTTTTCCACAGTCACACCAGTCCGCTTGGCTAGAGCCTGGAGACGGGCTATGGTTTCGTTTCCTTTCAGTAACTCATACATGCTGATGTTATTGGTGGAGACGTTGCCATTTTTTTTGTCATTGACCAAATCTTTCAGCACCATATTCTTCAGTTTATTGGTACTCTCACTGCAGTGTAGGCTGCCCTCAGGAGGAATCCCAAACTGAAGAAGAACTTCAGAGAGCTCTTGGATAAAATCCACTTTATTGGGGAACTGTGGAAATTCTTCAGGCAACTCAATAAAATGGTTGTCAATATCTACAAAGCACAAGTTAGCCTGAAAGAGGAGGGGGGAAAAAGGTATGAGAGAATTTTATATCCTAAAATATTCTTGTCAAGTATTATAAATAAAAGCACAGATTATGTTGCATTTTAAAAATTCTTTTTCTTAAATATTACCTTTTAATATTAACGTTTTCTAGGCTCATATTTTTATTTTTACTTTTGTGGTGCTGGGGATTGAACCCAGGGCCTTAAACATATTAAGCTCATGGTCTACCACTGAGTTATACAACCCAAACCCTCAACATTCAGAATTTTTTATTCTTTCATTAGTAATTTTTTTTGTTAGTTGTACAGCATAATGGGATACATTATGACATTTCCATACATGCATATCATTGTACATTGCTCATAAAGTTTTTTATTTTTAAAAATAATCTCTTTTAGTTGGGCATGGTCATGTGCATAGGCATGTAATCTCAGCATTCCAAAAAATGAGGCAGGAAGATCATGAGTTTGAGGCCAGCCTGGGCTACATCTGAGACCTGGTATCAGAAACAAAAACAAAAACCAAAAAGAAAAAAAAAACCCTCTTGTCAGCATTTTTCTCTACATGAGTGTTTTTATACTGTTTTAAATATCTATAATTTTTCTGAATCTCAGCAATTTATTATAACCTGGTATGAATTTCTAATATGTAGCATCCATTAAGCATTCAAAATGGGTAAAGGTGCCCAGACTCATAGGACATTACAAATGAACATCACTGGTAAAGTGCTTATTGGATAAGCTTTATCATTCTTTGCCATTCCATTGCTCTAACAACATAGGTAATTTAGAATTGACAATAACTGCTAAAAATTAGAGCTGGAGTATCTCCAAATGGGATAAAATTGGCAAAGACCAACCCACTTCACAAAAAATTCACAAATTTTCACTTTACCCCAAATTACCTAATCTCTTGGAACAGTAAAACTATTTCAGAAGCCATTAAACAAAGATCAAGAGGCAGAAAGAGGTGGTGGAAGCAAGTGTTTATATAATCACAAATGATTAACCTTTGAATAACTAGGTTGAATCAGAAGATTTTTTATAAATCAGTTTTTTTGGGTTTGTTTATTTGTCTTGAGATAGGGTCCTGCTATATAGTCTAGGCTGATCTCAAACTTGGAACGGATGTTCCTTCCTCAGCCTCCTGAGTACTGGGAGCATAGGTACGTAATGTACCACCATGCCTGGCTTAGAAATTCTTGAGTTGAACAAAAGAGGTCACAGAAATCTCTTGGTTTGCTTGGTTTGCTTATACTTTAGATTTGGAATCTATTTTTAATAAAATAACTTTAAAATACTATTTTTCAAACAGATATGGCAAATTCAAGAGGCCTTGTTGTTGTTGTTAGGTGCCCTTGAGTCGGTATTTGACTCATAGCAACCCTATGAACAACAGGCAAAACAATATTGTCAGTGCTTCTCTGCTGTTCATAGGGTTTTCAATGGCAGATTGACTTTTGGGAGTGGGTTGCCAGGTCCTTCTCCCAAGCCTATAGCACTTGGTGTTCCTAGGCGGTCTCCCATCCAAGTACTAACCAGGCCCGACCCTGCTTAGCTTCTGAGATCTGATGGGATTGGATGCCACAGGGCTACAGCTGCAAGCTCAAGAGGCCTAGCACTTGAATAACATCCTGAATAACCCTCAAATAATCTGATAGTACTAGATTCCAAACAGTATTTTACCTTTACTGTCCTGGGACTATATTAATCAGAACAAGATTGTCAGTGAAGAAGAAGACTGAATTCCTATAATGGGATGGTGGAAAGAGGATGGGTGTGCAAGGTGTACCTCATCACATAAAACTGATTCTAATTACATTAATTGCTGAGCATATGGCATTGGTAGGGGGAAGCAAACAAAACACCCTATATTTCCCCTTCTCTCCCTAGATCACCAAAGAGGGAACTCATATTATCTTCTGATCCTGAATGGGAAAGTAGGGTGAAAGGAGATACAGTAAATAACTGGGTCTTTGTTTTTCTGTTCTGATCCCTACCCTTCATGTTAGATGACAATAAGCAAGAAGCATAGTGAAATTTCAAATTAAGCTCAGTAAAACCCAAGATTTCCACCTGATCAAAATCAGATTATCAACTATGATTCCTACAGCCTAATGTAACATACATACATACATACATACATACATTTATTTATTTATTTATTTATTTATTTATTTATTTATTTATTTATGGCACTTAGGATTGAACCTAGGCCTTACACATTGCAAGGATTTCACCACTGGCCTGCACCCCTAGCCCATTTTTAATTTATTTTGAGAGTTAGGATCTTGCTAAATTACATAGGATGCCTCTGGTCTCAAACTTGAGATCCTCCTGCGTCTCTTGAATGTATGGGATTACAGGCATGCACCACCACGCCTGGCCTGATGTAACTTTTAGATGTGGTCCTCGGGCCTGGGGATGTAGCTCAGTTGGTAGGATACTTGCCTAGCATGTGTGAGGCCCTGAGTTCAATTCCCAGCAACACAGAAAGAGAAAAAGAAAAAAAAAAAAAAAAGTTAAATCTGGCCTTTTTGCTGATGAAGAAATTGAGAACCAAGAAGTTAGGTGATTTCCTGGCATCTGCGCCAGAAGTATATCCTCAAACAGCCTGTTGCTTGTGGTGGTTTTTGTGTGTCTTTTTGTTGTTGTTGTTGTTTTGTTTTCTTCATGTTTCCTCATTCTCAATGTTGATAGCTTTCCTCTAAATAAAGGGCTGAAGCTGGGTGTGATGGCACATGCTTGTAACCCGGGAAACTCAAGAGGCTAAGGAATGAGGATCACAAGTTTGAGGCCAGAGGCAGCCTATGTAACTTAATGAGATTCTGTCTCAAAAATAAAAAGTAGTAAAGGGGCTGGGAGTGCGGCTCAGTGTGAAGTGCTTGCCTAACATGCACATGGACCTATGTCCAACTCCCAGGAATGAGGAGGGGAAAAGGAAAAACAAGAGGTAAAACGTCATATCTTGTTGAAGATAGTAGGGCTGTCACAGCTTTCTTTAAATCCACATCTTTATACACATGTGCTTTAGTCTCTAGAAAGCAAGATACATTGAAAGGCTTAAAAGAGAAAGTAGGTTATCATAATTCAAATATAATACTTAATATCTTTAAAAATGGAATGAAAAAGCCCACTAACTTCTAATCTGTTAACTAGCAACCTCCCAACACTTTCATTTTATTCTATCTCTTTCATTAATGTCATCCTACTATCCTTTTTCCATCCTTCTCTCCCTCCCATGAAAAGAGAGGATACATTTCCTGACATTTTAATGCTTGCTGTGCTCATGAAATCACTGCTGACCTCAAAGTGTGTTGCCAGGTGGGAGTTCCAGCACCACAACTACTGGCCTGCATTCGTGTTCCCCCAAAGCTCTCCCACACACTGTTATGTCTACTCAGAAAGGGCCTAATGGGGCTCTGATTACCACAAAGGAGAAACAGGAAATATGAACTTGTATGAAAATTTACAGAAGAAAACTAAAAGCCCTCACAAAAGGAATTGTTTCCTCTCTTTTAACATCGTTAAGTTAAAAAAATTCTATCAGAAGAGCTCATGAAATACTGCACACATAGTGAAAGCATACTTAACACTTTAATCTGACATTGTTTTGGGATTAAATTTTCCATGTTTCTGTTGATCAACACTACTCATAAGCTTTCATATGTAATTACTTCCAATTAAAAGCAAAGCAAATTTTCTGAAAAGGAAAAGGCTGAAGTTTAATTATCTCTTCTGTGAGTAAGCCTTTATATGTCTCTACCTTAAAGGCATGCAAAAGAGGAAAACCCTCCACCAGATGGATTGACACAGTGTCTGCAACAATGGGCTTAAACATAAATAAGATCGTTTGCCTGGCACAGAATCGGCAAGTGTTTCGATCTGCTATACATAGGGTCGCTATGAGTCGGACTCGACTCGACGGCACCTAACAACAACAACAACAACCTTAAAGGCGTTGTGATTCTCCCTGCAGATGTGGCCCTGTGGCATCTGATCCTGTCAGATCTTGGAAGCTAAGCAGGGTCAGGCCTGATTAATTGGATGGGAGACTGCCTGGGAACACCAGGTGCTGTAGGCTTGGAAGAACCTGGCAACCCACTCTCAAAAAACAATCTGCCATTGAAAACCCTATGAACAGCAGAGAAGCACTGACAATAGTGTTTCACCTGTTGTACAAATAGGGTCGCTATGAGTCAGATACCAACTCGACGGTACCTAACAACGATCTCCTCTTAGTTCATTTATTCCTCTTACTATTTTTTTAAACCTATATTACTGATACTTTTATATATTTTTTCTAGAAAACTGAAATCATCTCTTATTTATCTTGATGTCTCCCATTGTATTCTACACAACTAGTAACTGAGAAAATTATGTGGTGAAGTCCAAAGGAGATACTCACTTAAAGGAATCCCCAAACTATACATAGGAGCAGGAAGTATCCAGGAATGTGAAGTGGGGACAATTCTTTTTCTTTTTAAAATTTTTTGCAGTACTTGAACCCAGGGCCTCACCCTTACTTTTGCAAGTGCTCTGTGCCCTCTAGCCCATCTTTTATTGTTTATCTTGAGTCAGGGTCTCAGTAAATTACACAGGCTGCTTCTGGCTTCAAACTCATGATGGATCCTCCTTCCTCTTGCCTCCACCTCCCAAGCCGCTGGGATTACAGGTGTGAACCACTATGCCTGTCTGGGGGCAGCTTTCTTACTGCTTATTTATTTATTGATTGATTGATTGGTTGCGGTACTAGGGGTTGAACCCAGGGCCTTGCGCTTGCATGCTTTGCAAGTGCTGTACCACTGGAGCTGCACGCCCAGCCCATTTTTTTTTACTTTTTGAGACAGGGTCTCGCTAAATTACGCAGACTGCCTCTGGTCTTGAATTTGCGATCCTCCTGCCTCTGCCTCTGGAGCCACTGGGATTACAAGCGTGAGCCACCATAACTGGCTCTTATTGCTTACTTAGTAAGTGATCTAACTTCTTAGTGTCTGAAGTTAGGATATCATGAGGTTAAGCCAGAGGAGAACATTTAAAATATTCCCACAGGGACTGAGGGTATAGGTCAGAGACAGAACACTTGCCTACCGTGTGTAAGGCCCTGGGTTTGATCCTCAGTGCCACATAAAAATAAATAAATAAATATAAGATTCTCTCAGTATCTCATGATGATGATTGACAGAAAATAGCAAAAGCAGTTCTGTTAGTTCTGTTTCAGTTTCTCTGGTTTTTTTTTTTGTTTTTTTTTTTTTGTCTACCACTTACTGTAAAGATGAGCAAGAACTTTAGAAGGTGAGGCACCATCTGTGCAATGAATCCTCAGTGCTATATCCTTCTACCCTCACTCTCCCCAGTCTGCTCCCTAAAAAACAATGTAACAAATGGCTACTTGTACCTATCATTTGGAATCATGGGGAAAAGGAGTGGGTAGTTAATTATAAGTCTATGTAGTTACATTAGTTACCTAACAACTAAAATCATACCCTCCTAAAATAATCATTTCATGAACTTGTCATTTTTACAACTATTTTTAGAAGCCTCCTCACTATTTTTAACCATTATTTGAAGACTTCAAGGAAAGGGGGAGGGAAGTATTACTAGTGAGTTCATTTAAGTCCCTTTTTTAAATGGCTATTTTTATATCAAAGTCCTCCTCAAAAGTATATGAGGAAGATTATTTCATCTCATTGTAAAATGATACCAGAGTGAAGTCATACACTTGTTAGCCTTTTCTTCTAAAATGATAAAGCACTTAATTTATAGTTACTATTTTGAAGCACTGTTATTTGCACAGCTGATTTGAGTTGTTTCATATTATTCTACTCTATGAATAGACGAGTATGTATATCTAGTAAATAGTAATGAGCTCATGACTGAAAAATCAGAAAATCACAGATATCACAAGGACTTTCAGAATCTTTAACTTACTTTTAGAGCCAGAGGATACATGCAGACATAGAAAGATTTTCTAACTACATATATACCAAGCTGTTTTAAAATTTCTTAACAATTATTCATATAAAATGGAAAGACAATATTTATATATCTAAATAGTCTTATAAAATGTCATTTGACTAACATACAAATAATCAACAGGAAACTAAAATATGTTATTGTTTTAAGTCTTTGAAACAAAATGGATTTGGCTAGTCTAGTTCCTTTTCCTTGAAAATTTAAAGGATTTACTTCTTTGTACCAATAAGATACAAGATTAATTTAATGAAAGAAAAAACAAAATTCAGCAAGTAGGGAACAAAGGTAAAACAGGGAAAAAGAAAGCAGAGAGCATGTGCAAGCCCCAGAACAAAATAATGTGCACATGTATTTTATATGACCTAAATCAAGGTATTTTTCTTTAAACAGAAATGTTAAATTTGGCAGAGAAACATTCATTAGAATAAAAGCACACAATGGATGATTACAGAAATCATTACTGGGTATAATGGTTGTGGCTTAGTGTGTTATTTTAAATTCACTTATTAAAATGAAAATCTTTATGGAAGTAAGAATAAAAGTGAAGCCCAGCAGGAGGGATTTCATTAAGAAGAGTGTTAATTAAATAGCTAATATCATGTAATTAACCATTTTGTTTTCTAATAGACCATGGTACTCTCATCAATATTTCATTTCAAAGCTTTACACTGCAATTCTGAGCACCATTATCAACAGCTAAAAATTAGATTCAAAACGTTTTTAAGAATTCTTGCTTACTTTCCTCTTAAACCACATTTGAAAATAGAACACAGAAAAAACATAGTAACATTAAGGTGAAAAACACGAGGGGTTAAACTTTTTGTCTCATTGACTAAGGCAAGTTAACATTTGTTACTGTTAGGTGGCCGTTGAGTCAGATCTGACTCATAGCTGCCCTCCTACTTAGAACAGGTTAATAACTGGGCTTATGTCTAAAAACGGAGAACAGTAAAGCATTTGATGTTTCCATTATCACCTACTTGCTGAAAGATGTTATTTTTCGTTTGATGGAGGCCAAAAATCAAATTCACCTCAATAATCTTAAAGAATGTTAAACTTGGGACCTATTGTTTAAAATCAAAGTTATTTTTTTTTTTAACAAGTATGTAAAAGAAGTGAAATGTTATTAGGGTAATACAGCAATGAGATCATGCTGCTGTTGCTCCATCTTCATAAATGTATAGTTGTGAAAAATTGTTCCTTTCCTATTTTGAGCCATGTTTCATCAATGCCTATATTGTAGTAACCATCAAGAGTCACAATCTGAGTTTGTTCTATGGCTAAGCCTCCAACCTAGCTGTATTTGGGAGATTCAGGAGTCAGAGAGGCACAAGTGGACAAAGACAATGCTATTTAACAAATGTAGCCTTGACCTAAATCAACAAGCAGCAACTATGGCATCATTCATTATGAATTTTACCTCTTGAGGAAGTTCTAGTTTAGAACGGTCAGTTCCTTCTTTTGACTGAAGGCCCATCAGATAAGGGACAGGAGCATCAAGAAAATGTAGCAGGGAAGCAGGGAGGATGGGTACATAAACATGCTGCCACTGAAATGGGAACAAAAGTGTAGTGATGCCTTCTGCCACAGTCATCAGGCGTTGGTAATCTGTACAGAACAAGGAAAAATGAAAGGAAAGAATCCAAGTAAAAATATTATTTTTTGCATTAAGCTTGAAAAATCAGAAAAAAATTCTGTTTTAAAAATGTTTCTTTATAATTATGCAGAAAACCTGTCAGTTTCTAGATAATTAAAGAGCTAAATGGTTAAATGATTTCCCTTAAATTTTTTTTTGTTTGTTTTTTGAGACAGGGTCTTACTATCTCACACTGGCCTTGAACTTGCGAACCTCCTACCTCAGCCTTGTGAGTACTGGGATTACAGATGTGTGCCACCCTGCAGGGCCTCCTCTAATAGTTTTAAGGGGGTTTGGGTAGATGGAAATGGCATCACATTCTTTGCTTCTTAAAATCACCGTAATGTGAATTTACATTCCCTTAAAATGTAGGGGAATCAAGAACTAATATAATTGCTCAGGACATTTATCCCACTGAAAATGTACAAGATAGAGTGCATTGCTACTGATTTTTTATATACATGAATATTTACATAATCCCCAGTTCAGAGGCTCATTTTTTTTCTTGTGTAGATGATCATGGCTATAGCCTTTGATAAGTTAATTGTATTTACTTTAGCCCTCATTTTATGGGCACATGAAATCAAATAGACATATGCAATCAAACTTCCTATATTTAAACCTTTAACTACAGAACTATTATTACATCTTGGGATAAATTACCAAATAATTAAAGGTTGGATTTTTTGTTGTGTTTTGTTTACATGAACTAATGTATTAAAATTAAAACCATCCACAATATTAAAATGTACCCTTTAAACCACTCTGCACAGTACTTACCATGTCCATAATCCCTACCTAAACCCTTGGAGGGAGATGTATTTTAGAATTCACATATACTTTTTAATTTAGAGAGGTAATATAGAGGTTATATCATAGTGTAGGGCAGCACTCTACAATCAAATACATTAATATTTTCACAGTAAACCATACAAGTCTTCCAGTAGCACAGAAAATCAAAGAATATAAATAGGGTCACTTTGGTTCACGTCTGGTTTTGCTGATGAATGAGTTACAAAAAAAATGGTTTTCAAAAATTTTTGGATTTGAGAACAGAAGATAAGGGACTGCAGACTTATAGTAATATCTCACAGAATTCATTGCACACAAAGTAAAAACTGGGGAAGGAAGACTTTGGGGGAGTCTTTTTCAAAATATTAAGGAAAATTGTCATATGCTACCTGGTTTATATCAACTGAAAGAACATTTGACCAAGCATAAATAAAATAAAAAAATAAAATTTTATGTCATTTTGTAATTTTTAAATGATGACCTTTAATAGTCAACAATGAGATTTGGTAATGAATCACCAGCTATCTATTCTCCAAGTATACTTACGCTTTTCTTCATTTAATTCATTAAGACTAATAAAATTTTAGGTAAAAACTTCTTTACCCAAATACTTCTAAAACAAATATCAGGTGGCCTAAAGGTTTGGGATCAATCATATGAGCACAAAAGGATGATCCAATTACTGAGCATGGATGGACAGAAAGACAGACAGACAAACAGACAGAGGATCAATTGAGACCCAGAGAAAAAGCTGGTCTAAGACAGCTGGTACTCTGTGGAGATGAGGGATGGTGATTGAAGCAGATTAGATAATCAGTTACCTACTGCTTTGCTAGTCATCAAATCAATGTCTGCAGTGTGAGAGATGGAGGTCTTTCATTATAGGGATGTGAATGGAGATAGAAAGCTGAGCTGAAATCCCTAAAGTCTGCTGGATGGATCCTACTTTCAGAAACTGTACAATTCTGTACTACCACAGGAATCCATCATGTCATTTGTCCTACTGGAGGTTCCCTAAGGTAAGAAAAGTATCTGTTTTATCTCATCTTGCCATAAAGCACACAGCCTGTGTTAATTAAAAATTAACAATCAAATTTACTAATACTACTGAATATTATACTTTTCTCCCTTTATGTTCAACAGAATTCTAAAAAATAAACACAAATCAGAACTAGAAACGGCAGGCTAGTAATTAACCACAAAAAGATCAATCCAGAGAAATGTCCTTAGATTTTATTTTGTGGCTATCCACTTCAACCAAGAATTGAGTCTCTCTTATCTTTTAATCTCACCACTTTGCACAATATCTGGCATGTAATACAAGCTCAAAAATTTTTGTAGGATAGTTAGTAGGATAAGAATATATAATTTTGCAGGTGTCCATAACTTAAATGGACTTGTTTAGATTTTTGTCCACGTGAGATTAAGAAACACTTAGCCAGGTACAATAGTTTATGTCTAATTCCAGCACTGGGGAGGGTAAGGCAGGAGGATCATGAGGCCAGTCTATGATACACAGTGAGACTATGTCTCAAAAAAAAAAAAAAAAAACAAAACCAAAAAACACAAAAAACTATGGAACAACCGAACAATACCTCCCACAAAAACCCCCAAAGCAAACCAACAAAACTTGGGTGTAAGTCAGTGGAAGAGTACTTGCCTACTATGCATGAGGCTCTGGGTTCAATCCCCAGCACTTCAAAAAATCCCAAACAAAACAAAAACAAAAATATCACATACACACATACACAAACATCTCCCTAAAATGAACATCTAGATTTTCAAAAAAAGAACTATAGTTTCTATTGCATTAAATGGAGCTGGGTGCAGTGGCACATGCCTGTAATCCCAGCAACTTGGAAAGCTGAGGCAAGAGAATCATGAGTTTGAGGACAGAGCAGCCTGTGTAACTTAGGAGGCCCTATCTCAAGATAAAAAATATTTTTAAAAAGGGGGCTGCGGGTGGAGTTCAGTGGTAGAGCACTTGCAAATTATGCACAAGGCCCTGGGTTCAACACTCCAGTACCCAGCCCCCTCATAAAAAAAAAAAAAAAGGAAAAAAATGAAGTACTTAAAAGTCCCTTAGTAATTTATAATGAGTAATGGCATGTTCTTTCCCCATCTTCTTTCCCACTTCCAACTTTGGAATGCTTTTTAAGAATAAGGAGAAATAAGCCCATTTACTTAGGAAATGCTTATGAATCATTTCTTCCATCAATGCCTTTTAGTAAAACAAACAAACAAACAAAAACCCCAAGTACACACATGTCTTGAACAAGTTGGGCTTGTTACTCATCGCAGAGAGGAAAAAAGCATAGTCTTGGGGGACTGTGGAATATCTTTGTGAAGAAAGAATCTATTTTAGTATTTAGGCTCTGGCTGGATAATTTTCGGAATGGTCTACAGAGATGAACACTTGCTCTGCATTGGGAGCTGTCAGACATCAAGGCAATTCTATGAGTAGGTTGTTGTTGTTAGGTGCCGTCACCAACTCATAGCAACCCTACGTACAACAGGCGAAATACTATTGTCAGTGCTTCTTTACTGTTCATAGGGCTTTCAATGGCGGATTGATTTTTAGGAGTGGGTTACCAGGTCCTTCTCCCAAGCCTACAGTATCTAGTGTTCCCAAGCAGTCTCCCATCCAAGTACTAACCAGGCCCAACCCTGCTGAGCTTCCAAGATTTGACGGGATTGGAAGCCACAGGGTTATAGCTGCAGGCCTATGGGTAGGTATCATCAATAAATTTGATCTATAGGGAGGGAAGACTAAAGTGAGCATAAAGTTGTAAGTGTAGATATAACTTTAGGGATGTAGCTCAGTGACAGAGCATTTGCCTAGCATGCATGAAGATCTGAGTTTGATCCCCAGCACTGCAAAAATAAATGAATGTTTTAAAAGCTGTAATTGGTTAGCATCTAGCTGGGATTTAGCTCAGTTGGTAGTGTTCTGCGCTGAAGTCTCTGAGGTCCTGAGCTCAATTCCCAGTACCGCAAAAATGGGAGAAGGACCTGGCAATCCACTCCCAAGGCAATCCCGAAACAGTCTGCCATTGAAAACCCTATGAGGGTCGCTATGAGTCGGATACCGAGTCGACAGCACCTATCAACAACAACAACAATTGGTTAGCAAGGAGTAGCTACTAATTTAATGAGAAAGGAGGAGGGTTAGTATTTTGTACGTTAAACAGTGACCTCGCTTGGTACTTTGTGAGGTTGCTTATGTCCTACAGGAGAATAACATGGTTTAGTTGGAGCATCAGATCAGTTTGTAGTGAGACCCCCATCTGTGATAGCCAAATCAGTTCCAAAACATCAGAATCTGCTTTGTATTTTTTTCTCAATTATAAGCCAGATAAAGGGGAAGGGCTGGGGGCTTTAAGCAGTCAAATAATGTGCCATTTATCCATTAGTTGCTTTTCAACTCCAAACCTATTTAGTGTTTGCTTTATGGTAACTGGCTGGCCTCTAAGCATTTTCTTTTGCAGTGAGAATATCAAGTTTTGCCAGTAGAGGGCAATAGAGGGACATTGCAAGGGGAAAGGGCTTCTCTTCCAGGTACCAGAATGCAATTTACAAGTATTTCGCTAGTTCTTGCTACTGCAGCATTGTTGATTAGTGGTATGGATGTGTGAAGACATCTGGTGTCACAGTGTCCCAGCCACATGGCCAGAATGAGCAGTCCCTCAGGGACTGGCACAATGGTTACCTTCCCAGGACCCTCTCAACATGGGACACTGTTCATTCAGACCTTACATCCACAGTAGTCGTGTCCCGACAACTCCTGTGCGCCACAGCTCACCAGCCATTGCTTGCTTGTGGTGGAGACTTTTTTTCTGCTAGAATGATAACTGAGGACAAACTCTGACCCAGGTCATCTACTGATAAGTAACCTATTGTCTCTCTCTCCACATTTTACAAACACAATTATTCTGTGAGATATAAACTCTTGCTCTGGGATGTGGGTCCTACTTTCATGTTTGTCCTTCCTGGGATGTAAATTAGAGTTTCCTTTGTTTTTATAGCTCTGTTCCTATTACAACTTAATAATACTTCATATTACATTCCTCTGTTTAAATTACTACCTGATTTCTGTCTTCTGGTTGTACCTCAGCTGAAAGGCACAGGGATTTGAGTAGTCACATCAAACACTAGCAACTTGGCTATTTAACTGTTGGTGGGTGAAATGTTCAATCTTCTAGAAAACACAAATTCTTCAAATAATGGTGGTTAGTACCTTGGGCTATTTTCTTCCTTTAACTAAGGAAAACACCACCATGGTATGTGAAAAAACATTATGTATTCCTCCCCTTTCTACTAGACATTAAAAGACTACTGTATAAAGTTTATTTTCCTTCAGCACAATTCTGTCCATTTGTGGGTATTCACGTCTAGTCTTGTTTGCAGTTCTGCATTCTCTCCAAGATTATTTGAATTATCATGCAGTCTTTTTTTTTGTTTTCCTTTTGCAGGTCTGGGGCTGAAAACTAAGGCCTTGCACGTGCTAGACAATGCTTTACCACTGGGCTATATCCCCAGACTTTGGTAGTTTTTGTTTTGTGGTTCTTAGGGGTTGATCCCAGGGTCTTGCACACACTTTGCAAGTGCTCTACCCCTGAACAGCAACCCTGGCCCATTTTCATTTTTGAGACAGGGTCTCATTAATTTATGCAGGGTGCCTTTGGCTTCAAACTTGCAAGCTTGCTGGGTGCAGTGGCACATGCTTATAATCCCAGCGGCTCGGGAGGCGGAGGCAGGAGGATCACAAGTTCGAGACCAGAGGCAATTTGCGTAACTTAGTAAGACCCTGTCTCAAAAAGTAAAAAAAATGGGCTGAGGGTACAGCTCAGTGGTCCAGCACTTGCAGAGCATGCAAGCACGAGGCCCTAGGTTCAACCCCCAGTACCACACACACACACACACACACATAAACAACAACAACAACAACAAAAACCCAAAACCCAAAAACAACCCAACTTGCAATCTTCCTGTCTCCACCCCATAAATCACTTGGATTACAGGCATGTGCCACCAACCCAGGCTAACCTTTGATCCCTCTATTCCACCCCCCACTACCCCCTGCAGTACTTGGGAGTTGAACTTGGAGCCTTGCACATACTTTGCAAGTGCTCTACCACTGAGCTGTACCCCCAGCCCATTTTATGTTTTGATTCAGGGTCTCACTAAATTACACAGGCTGGGATTACAGAAGTGCTGCCACTGTGCCTGGCTAACCTTTGTGGTTTTTTTTTTGACAAAGTCTCCCTCTATAGCTCCAGCTGGTCTTGAGCTTGCCGTGCTATGTAGCATAGGCCAGTATTGAACTCTCGATCCTCCTGCCTCTGCCTCCGAAGTGCTGGGGTTACAGGCCTATGCCACCACATTCAGCTTTAAATATTTTTTAGGAATGTAATTACTTAGTAGAAACCAGATCATTCTTTATTGCTGAATCAAGAAATAAAAGGTAAGAGTTTTCTTCTTTAAGCATTTTAAAATTAAGACATTTTAAGAAATATTTTTTCCATTGATACTCAAAGTGATGGAGTATAAAAGAAGTTAATTTAATATTTAACTCAAGTCTGAGCACAGCATGCTCTTCATGATCTGACTCTTGCCTGCCTTATTTCTTACCACCACCTCATATATTGTCAAACATCTGCTTTTAGTTCATTCTCTGAATGCAACATGTCTTCACAGGCTCCTGTATCTCTACACATCATTTTCCTTTGCCCAAAATTTCCCTTCCCCTTGCACTGCCTGGCTAAATTCCACTTTTCCTCAGGCAACTGTTTCTTTGGAAATTCTTCTCTAAACATTTCTTATCATCACTAGAGACCTTTCCACATGCCTGTCTTTATTTCCATCACTGCCATTATTCATCTCACTAAAAACTATTACATTTCTATTATAATTATCTATGTCTCTTTTCCCTAATTTATCATCTTTTCCTGAACAGTTCCCCCCTCCACCCACATTCTTTGAAGAGATAACCTTTAGATATGGCCCTGGGCCTGGGGATGTAGTTCAGTGGTAGAGCATGTGCAAGGCCCTGGGTTTGATCCCCAGACCTGCAAAAAGAAAAGAAAAGAAAAGAAAAGAAAAGAACCACATGATAATTCAAATAATCTTGCAGAGAATGCAGAACTGGAAAGAAGATTAGACATAGAATACCCACAAATGGGTGGAATTGTGCTAAAGGAAAAATAAACTATGTAGTCTTTTAATGTCTAGTAGAAAGAGGAGGAATATATAATTTTTACCTCTAATGGACTTCATAGTGTAACTAGACAGTTATTGATGTTGGGTGCTGTAGAGCCAGATTCAACTCATAGCGACCCTATGTACAACAGAACGAAACAATACCCAACACTGTGCCATGCATATGATCTTTTTACATTTGAGCCCATTTTTGCAGCAACTATGTTTTCTCTCATCAGCAAAAGGAGGTCCTAGGGGCTTTACTCCAATCTCATCATTAAGGTTGACTCTACTCTGAGGAGCCTGAGGGGCTCATTTTTCCAGCAGTATATTTGACCGTGTTTCTCTGCTATTCATAGGATTTTCAATGGCAGGTTTGGGAGTGGGCTGCTGGGCCCTTCTCCCTAGTCTGTGTTAGACTGGAAGCTCTGCTGAAACCTTGCCACCAAGGGTGGTCATGCTGGTTTCTGAGATAATGGCGGCATAGCTTTCAGCATCACAACAGGCAAACCCCCACAGCAAGACAAACTGACAGACACATGGGGGATGGTTACACACTTACAATCCTGGATAAAGTGGCTGGCTGCTATCTGAACCAGGGAAAGTTGTGAGGCCTCAGACCCCTGCATAAATTATCATCTCCCTAGCTGCAGAGAGAGAAAGTCACCTTGGACATTGCCAACAATGCCCTATGGCATTATGAAATAGAAGGCACAATCTCTGACGGCTCCCAAAGCAGCAGCAATGACTGTAAGGACTCTACTCATGGAGGACTTGACCCCAACCCTCAGTGAGTATGACATTACTGTGAGGCCACCACAGTACTTCACTTGAGCTACCCAATCTCAATGTGCTGCTTGTCCTCATGACCCCATGACAATCTTTTTTTTTTTTTAACTTTATTGTGACCAAAAATGTCAAAGAAAGGGTTAACTACAGATAAAACACAGATTAAAAAAGAATTAATAAACTGGGAGACAGAGGTGAAGAAATTACCCAGAATGCAGCAGAGAGACAAAGGGACAGAAAAAGAGGTTGAAACATAAGGAAGACTGAACAAGATAGATTAATGTGTTTAATAAAAGTTTCAGGAGGACAAAAAAAAAAAAAGGGATAGACACAATATTTAGAAAGATGGTAAGATGGTTGAGAATTTCACAAAACTGGCAAAAGACATTAAACTTTGTATTTCAGGAAACAATGAATTAAAAGCCAGGACAAATAAAGAGAGCACAAAATACAAGGTACCAAAGATAGAAAATCATATATATTACTATAGTGAAAAAACAGATTTCTGGTCAATGACTATTAGAATGATTATGACAGCTGGCTTCTCAACAGTTAATTTGGAAACAAAAAGATAGTAGGATAGTATCTTCAGAGCACTAAGACAATAAAAACTTTTAACCTAGAATTTACTATTCAAAGAAATTATCCACTGAGCATGGTGGTGCAGGTCTGTAATTCCAGCACTCAAAAGGCTAAGGCAAGAGGAGCAATCCCAAATTTGAAGCCAGACTGGGCTATAGACCCTGTCTCAACAAAAAACAACAAAAACTCCCCAAACCAAATCAAACCAAACCAACAACAAAACCATATCTTTTGAAAATAAGATCAAATATAAACATTTTCAGATGAACAAAATCTAATAGGGAAGGGTACCTAAGTAAAGGAACTCTAAATATACTCCTTAGGAAAAAGGAAACTGATTCCAGAAGAAATATCTAAAACATGAAATGAAATGTGAATTTTCAACAAAAAAGAAAGAAAGAAAGGAAAAGAAAAGAATAAGAGAAAGGAAAGAAAAATAAAAAGAAAGAAAAATAAGTAATTCTGGTAAATTTAAATAAAAATAAGTGTATAACATTAAAATGTCTAGCTTGAGGGATTATTAAAATTCTGGACCATTAAACTGGGCGCGGTGGCGCATGCCTGTAATCCCAGCGGCTTGGGAGGCGGAGGCCGGAGGATCACAAGTTCAAGACCACAGGCAGTCTGTGTAATTTAGCGAGACCCTGTCTCAAAAAGTAAAAAAATAGGCTGGGGGTGCAGCTCAGTGGTCCAGCACTTGCAGAGCATGCAAGCTCGAGGCCCTGAGCTTCAACCCCCAGTACAGAAAAAAAAAAAAAAAAAAATCTGGACCATTAATAAGCCAGGAGGGAGTAAGTGGAGTTAAAGCATTTTACATCAGCTGTGTTTAAAATTTTTTTTTTCTTTTGGCATTGCTGGGGATTGAACTTAGGGCCTCGTGCATGCTAGGTAAATGATCTACCACTAAGCTACATCTCCAGTCCAGTATCTATACTATAAAGATTCCTGATTAACCTAAAACTAACTGCTCATGTTAAAATCTGAAAAGTTGTGGTGGTACGTGCCTGTAGTCCTGGCTACTTGCAAAACTGAGGCAGGAGGATCACTGGGGAGTTCCAGACCAGCGTGGGCAACATAGTGAAAGCCTGTCTCAAAACAAAACATAAGCTCAAAAAATTACTAGTAATTAAATGGAAAAATCTGCAATGAGAAAAAAAGTAATCTGATTCAAAAGGAGGTAAACAACAATAAAAGTAAAAAAGCAAATCAAATTGCCAAAATTAATAAAAATCTTAAAATGAAAGTACCAGTTATTAAGATGTGTTGCTGCTAACACAGGACTCAAACACTTAAGATGTTAATATTAAGTGAAGAAATTAGAATGATTTAATGAATCCAAGGAAGTAGGAAAGAATAAAAACAAAGCCAGAAATTAATAGAAAATAAAAATACAACAGAGTACCAACAAAGGTAAAAGCTGTTTCTTTAGAAAGAATAAAATTGATACAATTTAGGTAAAAATAATTGGGGAAAGAGATAGTAGGCACATACAAATAATATTACCAGTAAAAAGTAACAGTGAAAAGGAAAACAAAAATAAAGAGAATGAGACATAGTGGCACAGGCCTGTAAACCCAGTACTCAGGAGGCTAAAGCAGGAGGATCTACATGAAAGTTCAAGACCAGCCTGATCTACATAGTGAGGTCCAGGTCTGCCTGGGCTATATAGCAAGATTATGTCTCATAAAAAAAAAAAAAAAAAAAAGGAAAAATGATTAAGGCTCTATGACAGTAAGTTGAAAGCATAAGAAAAATAATCGTAGGGAAAATACATATGAGCAAAAATTGATTCAAGAAGAAATAGAGTCTAGAGACCTAATGTACAACACAAGGATTACTAGTAAGAAAACTGTATTGTAGTTGGGATTCATGCTAAATGAGATTTTTAAGTGCTTCTGATGGAGGAACAAATAAAAATGAGTTATTATGTGAAATGATAGATGTGTTAATTTGCTTCATTATAGTAACCCTGTTACTATCTGTATGTATCCTATACATCATGTTGTACAACTTAAATATACACAATAAAAGTTTAAACAAATAAATAGAATAGAAATAGGGGAACTTCCAGGCTGAACACACTGAGATGCTGAGAAGCAGCATACCCAAAGAGGGTGAATAAAACGGACACTGATGGGATTTAAACAAAGGCCTTAACACAGTGTAATTCGAGGCTGGGTGAACTAACGACATCTCCTGATGTTTTCCCAACATTAAAGGGCCCAAATGAGCCCACTCTTTGCCCTAGTTTGGAGAAAGTTAAATATGGAAAGGCAAAGATTACAATAAGAAATATGAACCGGAATATGCTGGAGCAACAGTCGATTAATCAAGATAAAGATCAACAAAAGGACCAGGGTGCCTTGGCTCAACCCCTTACCAGGGTCCCGCAACCTAGTGCAGAAGAGTGTATAACCTGGTCAGGGGTAGAGAAGAGAAAGGTTTCTGGAACTCCTTTACATAGATGCCTCATTCACTAAGGTCCCAAACTCTGTTGGTGAAGTCTTAACACAGGCTATAATTAGAATGCTACGATATAAAAATGTTAAGGTTGATAGGATTAAGGTGTAAGTCTGAACTAAATCAGAATGTTTAAACAAGCTTTACCTGATTGTTTTATGGGAATGGATCTTACTCCCTGTCTATAGCTGCAGAACAGAAAGCATGTAAATTCACTCTTCAAGAAGTATTAACTGGATATGCTAAATGGGAATGAATAAGATTCCCTGAGCCCACACAGAATAGAACAGAACCCTGAGTGCTGGAACAGACAAATTCTTCTTGCAACAGCAGTATGTGGGCTATGTCAAAAGCATGTGAGTGCCTCCCCATGACAACTACTGAGGCATAGGACTAGAGAGTTTCCATTTGAGGGATAGTTAGTAGCTTGTATTCAGATATTAACTGAAACCAGCTCTATGACTGAGGTATAGCAAATAATCTTGAAACGTGAAATGTCCATAATATTTTGAGTGAGGATAAAAAAAACTTCCTAATGGGGAGGGCACTGCCCAGAAGAGTTGCATAATGAAATGGAAATAGTGTACAAGAAGATTCTCACAAAGCAGGGAGCTTCTTTTCCCCTAGGAATGACTGGAACTGTCTGAGAAGCTGTCAGGTTGTATTGTCACTTGGACAGTGCCCTATAAACACCTCTCAACTGACCAAAAAAGAGCTGCTTAATTTATGGATGGCAGTTCCAAGGTGAGCAGACACATCCTATGTAGAAGTCCAGCAGTCCAACTGAAGAAAGTAAGACCAAGCCAGGCACGGTGGGCTGATTGACTCATATGCTGTTTTCCTGGCAGTAATAGAAATGATGAACAATGGCAACAGTCCCTATGTCTGGGCTTTTACTGACTCATATCCCAGTCATATGGTCAGGTACATGGGCAACTGAAAATGAGACTATTAGCCAGGCACTATAGTGCATGCCTGAAACCCCAGTGACCCAGGAGGCTGGGGCAGAAGAATCATGAGTTTGAAGCCAGAGGCAGCCCGCATAACTTAGCAAGACCCTGTCTCAAAAGAAAGAATTTGTTTCAGAAAAATGGGCCTGAGGTGCAGCTCAGTGGTGGAGTGCTTGCTTCACACGTACAAAGCCCTGGATTCAACCATTTAGTACTGAAGTTGAAAAAGGAAAAAAGAAAAGAAAGAATAAGAAAAAGAAAAAGAAAAAAAAAAAAAAGGACTGTTAAAAAGATGTCTGTATAGGGTAGTCCCATACGTCCATCTCAACTGACCCAAATAAAGTCTGCCTTGCTGTTTTAAAAATATCATAAATAATTTTTAGTATTATGTTTATCATAAAATAAAGCTAATAATATTAAAGTACTGGTCAAATTCTACTGCTTTTAGGATCCAGGTCATGGGAATCCACACTCTGCCACCAAAATACCAAGTTTGCTTCTGTGATTTATAAACTTCATAACCAATAAGCTGTAACATTCATTTGAGCATGACTAGCAACTTGTGACTAGAAGGCTCCAACTTTTCCAAGAAAACTGCAACTAGTTTCCACTTTCTAATAAGGTTAGTCCACATACAACTACAAGGGGAGGGAAATGCAGATGGGAGGACGGAGGAGCACTGCAAAGGCACACAGCATGCAATGTGGTATGGGCAGAGCTAACTGCTTATTTTCTGGGTGAAGAGCCAAAGGAGGTAAGCAAGGCCCAAAAATGCTCCCAAGGCTTTAATTACTGGTATCAAAAATTAGACACTGGTGTCTAAATTCCTCCACTATGCTTGTGAAAGTGTCCCATTATTCTACTCCTATTTATTTCTAGGCTGCAGAAGAAATTGCTCTTTTTTGATTTGGGGTCCTAGAAAAGATCCTTCACGCCCTGGGTGCATTCTCTACTTAAAATTTCTAGCTAATTACCACTGCGAGGTGTGACGTACACAATCTCTAGATAACAGATTGGACCTGCTTAAACAGGCTGTGGGCCAGAATTTCAAATCAGTCTACACAGACATCATCACTGAAATCCATCTACTTTGATTTACTCTGGGTTTTCATGGGAATTATTTAGTAAAGTGCTTTTAAATTTTATGGCATAGATTTATTAGTGAATAAGAAATGAAGTATCAAATGTTCGCAAACTTCCCTTACACAAAGTCAGGAAGGGTGAGGGAGAGCACCAGAATACAAATCAACACAACGACTCTTATTTCATTCATTTAAATGAAATATCTTTCTCTAATGGGAGAGACACTGTCAATGTTAAAATCTGCATTTGCACAGGCTTCCATTTCATGCTCTACAAGGTATCTTTATAATAGAGCTAAAGAATGAGTTAATAATTTAAATACAAATATTCAGACAAGTAAGGACAGGTTAAGTGCAGTCCTATTATAGTTAACAGTGGTGGTTCAGTATTCTGAAGAAAGACTGATCCATGCCTAATTCTTGGTGTCACCACATTACTTATGTGCATGTGTTTCTGGGCAGATTACTTAGCTTCGCTGAGCCTCAATTTCCTCCTTGATGAAACATGGATACTAACATTACTCATAGATATGGGTATTAAATGTAGGGGAAAACCACAAAATGTACACAAATTTTTGTAGCACAATTCCTGACTCAGAGTGGCTGTAGTAAATGGTTATAAACTTTATGGCCCTTTTCTGTATGACACTTAAAGTCTAGTTCTAGGAGCCAGGCATGATGGTACGTAGCTACAATCCCAGTTACTTTGGAGGCTGAGGCAAGGGGATCATGAGATTGAGGCCAACCTTGGCAACATAGCAAGACTATGTCAGGAAAAAAAAAATCTAGTTCTATAATTTCAGGATTCACTCTGTTGTTCTCCACATATGACCAAGTTACAAAAAATAAATTAAATAATACTCAGTACAAAAGTATGTCCATATTCATTCTTCTTCATCTGAAATTAAATTGGCAGATAAAATCAACTAAAAGTTCTCAACAGACTACTTAAATCAAATGGGACAAACTAACTACACAGAGCAAAAAAATGAGGGCTCAGGACAGACAAGCAGTGAGACATAAAGTACTATTTTAAAAAGGCAGGAGGAGCTAGGCTCTGTGAGTCACGTCTATAATCCCAGTGACTTGGGAGGCTAATGCAGGAGAATTGTGGGTTCAAGGACAGAGGCAACCTGTGCAATTTAGCAGGACTTGGTCTTAAAGTACACAAAAAAGCATGGCACACGACATGAAAGAACACTTACTAGTTTTTTTAAATGTTTATGTATTTTTTAATTTAGTTTTTGGTACTGTGACAAAAATTGAACCCAGGGCCTAATATGTTAAGGCAAGAGCTCTACCATTGAGCTATACCCTCAGTCCATTTATTATGTTCTTAACCCTGTAACAAATACTTTATTATTATTATTATTATTATTTTTTTTGCAGTGCTGAGAACTGAACCCAGGGGCCTCACAAATGTGAGACAAGGGCTCTACCACTGAGCTGCACCCCCAGCCTGAGCAAATGTATTAACTGTTTAATTTAACAAAGTTACAGTTTAAATACAGTAATATGTTGGACTTTCACTATAACTTACAGAGGATTTTATGGGACTAATGAAACTAATAATAATTACAATTAATACCAGCTATCATTTGTTGTTGTTAGGTGCCATTGAGTCAGCATCCGACTCATTGCAACCCTACATACAACAGGTGAAATAGTATTGTCAGTGCTTCTCTGCTATCCATATGGTTTTCAATGGCTGATTGGTTTTGGGGAGTGGGTTGCCAGGTCCTTCTCCCAAGCCTACAGTACCTGGTGTTCCCAGGTGGTTTCCCACCCAAGTACTAACCAGGCCTGACCTTGCTTAGCTTCTAAGATCTGATGGGATCAGATGCTACAGTGGTACAGGGGCAGGCAGCTATCATTTAGTCAGTGCTAAATATACCCTAAGTATTTTATATAGGCTCTCTTACCTAGCCATTATAATAAATCAGTGGGGGTATGTGTGCAAAACTTATCCCTATGGAGATGAGAGAACTGACACATGAGAAGATTAAGTAACATGTCTATGGTTACAGTTAGTAAGGCATACAGCAGAGATTTGAATCCAGGAATTTTTTTGTGTTTGTGGTAATGGGGGGTTGAACACAGGGCTTCATGCATGCTTTACAAATGTTCTACCACTGAGCTGTACTCCCAGTCCATTTTTCACTTTTTATCTTGAAACAAGGTCTCACTACATTATGCAGGCTGTCTCTGGCCTTGAACTTGTGCTCCTCCTGCCTCTGCCTCCAAAGGTTCTGGGATTACAGATGTGTGCCACTGTGCCTGGCTGGAATCCAGGATTTTTAATGACTTCCAGTACTAATTCAGGTTAAGCATCTCTAATTTAAAAATTTGAAACATGAAATGCTCTAAAATCAGAAACTGCCTGAATGCTGACATGATGTTATCATCTCCAGGGAAAAAAATGGAAATAAGAGAGAATTAGTTAAAATTTTCAGCTACAAATACACGATTTACACATAGTCACGAACATTAAGAAAGTGAGAGCAAGAAGGAAGGAAAGAATTTAGACTGGCGATTAGAGAACTTCCTGACAAAAAGCAAGATATTGGAACACATTATCAAAGAACATTATGTAGCATAAACTGAAAGAAAACAACCTCATGAAGGGCTGTCAACATACAAATAGTGTCAACACACACACAAGATGGGGAAGTACAAATATAGCCTACTTGGCTCAGCTTCACTTATAATTTAAAATAGAAAAAAATAAAAAAAAAGAAAGCGGTAAAATACTCTTGACAGTACCAGTTGGGAGAATGCACTACAATTCTGTCAGCCTAAATACAAGTTAACAAAATGCTAGCCTAAACATTTGTGCCACATTTTTCAAACAATCCATCAATGCACAGGTATCATTTTATAATTTCTTTCAATTCACTATTCATTAAGACACAACATATCAATCTCTTCTGTAAATTTATATTCAAATAGGAATTGATATCCTAGACTAGGTTCAAAAGTAGTCATTATAAAGATACTGGTAAAATCAAACTCAGTGTTAGTATCTTAAGTGTGTCCTGGGAGAACTCTGAATCAAAGACATCACAAAGATAACTTCCTCGGGACTTTAAAAAATGAAATGAAACAAAACAAAAACCTCAAATACAACTCTGAGGGAACTGCTGTTAGACCTGGGAAAGTCATCTGTTTCATACCTTCACACCTTCTCTTTTTCACTCACAGGAATTGCTCCTACAGGCAAGGGCCCAAAGCTGATTACTTCAAGAAACTGCAGAGTAAATAATTTCACTTATTCCTTTCCAATGTCAGTTGAATTTTCATGTGAACCTTCACTAATTTATAAAGAATGAGAAGTCTATACTTTCCTTATAGCAACAGGCTAGTCCCCACTCTTATTCTGAAAACAATGTTTCTTTAATGATGATTATAAATTACCAGGAAAAAAGGGCTATTTCCATTAAAAAATAAATACACCCAAATCAGGTGAGGTAAACATTATTGCATTTTTTCCTATTTCTCACTACATCCACTGCCATCTCAAAGAGATGCAACCTTGTAGCCTTTGGTCCCACCCATACCTATTCCTTCTACGAAATAAGAAAATACTCCTGACTATTAATTATCTGGTTTAATAATACAGCTCAAGGAAATACAGTAGTTGAGGGTGTAAGTACTTGTTCTTAAAAAACTTAGAGTCCAAAGAACACCTACCTTGTGAGTAGAGAAGGATCTGCATTTCTAAAAGAACACAGGTAAACACCTGTACCAAGTTCTCTAATCCCAGGAGCTCAAAGACCTCTCTTAGAGGGTAGTCAGAGAGGGGGAGTTCATTGGGCCCAGGCCTCTGACAGATGACAGGTTCATAAACACCATAAAATTTCAGTGATCTCCCGGGAGGTGGAAGAGGCACCTCATAAAGAATATTATGGATGTAGCTCTCAAGTGGTAAAGGTGGTGGTTGCTGAGAGGTAACTGCTTTATAAAGTTGGATGAGGAATTTCTTGCAGGCCTGCATGAAAGGGAGCGGTGTGATCAAGCATATACTCTTTGAAACATACAGGGTGTCTCTGTTGATATCGTAGGAGTTGTATCGCTGGAGTTTCAAAAGGGAAGTTGTATCCCCCTCATCAATACTGCTTGCCAGTGAGTCCATGCTGCAGGAGGATGAAGCATACACACTGCTGTACTGCTCAGCATTGTGCATCTGGTAGAGTGTCTGCATTGCCGTGCAGATTTGCTTACTTGTAACTTCTTCATAAAAAGTGAGAACAAAACCATAGGTGCGAGAACCATCTTCCCGAGTAATTATAAATGAGTGGAACTGAGGGTCTTTATTGTCAGTTTGTGTTCTGAAAGATAGCCCTTTAGGCATGCATAACTGTGGAGGAAAGGGGGAAAAAACATCAGAATGCAGTAAATAACTTCAAACCTGAAAAAAAAAAAAGTGATTCTTCACATGACAGTATTCTTTTTTGTTTTCTGCTTTTTTCCTTTTTAGGGCTCCTATTCTTAAAAGGAGATATACACACACACATGTACACACATACATAAAAGGGGAAAATATTCACTGTATGAGTATTAAATTTAGGGGGCTTTATTGACAGATCAGGTGGGTGCTGTGGTGCAAATCTATAATTCCAGCAACTTGGGAGGCTGAGGCAGGAGGATATCAAGTTTGAGGCCAGAGGCAGAATGTGTAACTTAGCAAGACCCTATCTCAAAATAAAAAAATGGAGGCAAGGGACTGGGAAAGCATCCCAGTAGTGGAGCACTTACCTAGCATGTGTGAGGTCCTAGGTTTAACCTCCAAGTCCTGAAGAAAATAAATTTTTTAAAAAGGGAAAAAACAAAAACAAACAAAGGAATGAGAAGATCTTTGATTTGGTCCCAGTAAACCTCTAGCCATGCCTGTGACCTTGAGCAAGTCATCTAACTTCTCTGAGCCTCAGTTCCTCTATCTATAACAGTTGCTCCACCAATGACCTGAAGACAGTGTGCAAAGACCCTTTACAAATATTTAAGTATTTTTGTAGTAACAATAATGTTTCAGAGGAAATGGGAAATAGGTGAGGGCTCATTTGATAAACGGAAAAGAAGTTAAACAAAAATAAAAACAACAGGCCAGACACTGTGGAACACATCTGGGATACCAGCTACTTGAAGGCTCACACAGGAGGATAGAAGAATCAAGGCCAGAGGCAGCCTGCACAATTTAGAGAAAGCTTATCTCTGAATAAAGGCTGCTGAGGGTGCAGCTCAGTGGTGGAATTCTCCTAGCATGTGCAAAGTCTGGGTTCAACTCCTTGTACTGCAAAATACATACAAACCTACATACATACGTACATACATAGAACAGTGTCACCTTTGCTATTTTGAACTCTATGTTATTTTATCTTAGAAAAATAAACTTTGGACATGAAAACTTTTTGACTTAGTGAAGCAGAAGGGTAGAAATAAGACATTTTAGAGTATTTATAATAGAGTCTATGCTCTAGGTGTTGGGAACTACCCAGGATTGAGTCAAACTTGGGCACAAAATTACCCAAGGAGCTAAAAATGCTATATTTAAAATGCTTAAAATGCATGAAAAATTAGAATTCTTTAAAACATTATAAATAAGCTACAATTTGAGACACAACTAAGGACCACCAAACTTGTAATTCAACCATGTTCTAACATAAATCATTATTTCTGTATATTTCTATTTTTGTATTACAATATTCTTTTTGCATAGAAATAATTTTACCATACATTATGACATTTTTCTGTCTTTTCTTTTCAGATTTTTCTCTTTTTCCTCCCAGATTTAATAACAAATCTGGTGCAAAATTTAGATGTTCTACCAATTTCCCACATTAATAATAAAACACAATTTATCTTAAAAGTTACCTATCCTTCATCCAAGTTACCAACATACATTTATTAAGTATCTTTAGGAGCTAGGGCCTGTGATGACAATACCACAGTAAGAGAAAGGCATGGTCCCTGCTCCCAATCCATAAGGATGACAGATGATAAAAACATCATAAACTATAAAGTATGCGAAGTGCTACGATAGGATAAATGCAGGCTTCTATGGAAAAAACAGGAAACTGAAAAGAAGGACCTATAAGATAAAAATAAAGATCAAATTAAAACTTGAGGATAGGTATAGATATAAGACGAAGAAGGTTCTAGGCAGAGAGGACAATAGGTACAAAAGTTCAGAAGAAAAATCATGAGAGTTTGAGGCACTGAAACAAGGCCAGTGTGGGTGGGGTAAACAATGCAAGGTGGGAGGCAGGTGAGACAGAAGGCAAGAGAAACAATAAGGGACTGGGTTCTGGAGGACCTTGTTGTTAGGTGTGGTTGAGTCATGTCCGACTCACAGTGACCCTCATAGGGTTTTCAATGGCTGATTGCCTTGGGAGTGGATTGCCATGTCCTTTCCCATTTTTGCAGTGCTGGGAATTGAACCCAGGACCTCAGAGACTGCAGAGCATTGCTCTACCAACTGAGCTAAACCCCAACCCATCTGGAGGACCTAGGAGAGCCATATTAGAAGTCTGAGCAGCCTAGGCATGGTGGCGCATGCTTGGAATCCGAGCACGCAGGAGGCTAAGGCAGGAGGACTGCAAGTTTGAGACCAGCCTTGGCTACATGGTAAAACCTTGCCTCAAAAGAAAAAAAAAAAAGAAGTCTGAGAAGGACAATGGGAGTCTCTGAAGCGTTTTCAGCAGGAGGGGCAGAATGTGATGTGGCTCTTAGTATATCAATCTTTCAATGCTGAAAGGCAGTGATTTTCAAAGGGGTTCCAAGGAGGCAGCAGCCATACCTCAGAATCTGGGAAAAGAGAGGCCAGAGAAGAAAACTGAGAGGGCCAGCATACCTCCCACCCCCAGGCACATTTCACTTGCATTTATTTTATAGAAGTCTATATCAAGATTTCTGAGTTCCCACTACTTAAAAACAAAATCTTAATGGACAGGATTAATGCAACAAACTTCTCACTGAGTGTGAAGATGGGTGGGTGGGTGTCTTGACTGTTCCTCATCATCAGGGACTTTCAATTCTCCCTAAAACCCCTAGGCTTTGAAGCTTATGTCATCAGATTATACCACCATATTACATTTCTCTTTTCTAATGAAGCTCATTTCCCAAACAATTTCTTCCATGGTTTTAAATGTACTATGTCAACTCCAAAATTACTCTCTTGAACTTGACTCTTAACTACTTCACATTCCCATCAAAATTTCTAACAAGCATCTCCAAATTAACATGTAGAAAACCAAAGTCCTGATTTCTTCTTCCAAACCTGTTTCTCTCCTGAGTATCAGTATTGCCTATAACCCCATCCATACATCTAGTTTGCAGAGGACAAAATCCTTGGAGTAGTCTTTCGCTTCTCTCCCCTCTCATTTGACTAATTTGGCACATTGATGTTCTGAGAACAGGGCTGGAGTGCTCCTGTCAAAATGTGCTGTTCCTCTCCTGGGAACTGCCTTTCCCTAGGTATCCACATGGCGTACTCCTTGTGGAAGACTATATTTTGTAAAAATGGAGGATCCAACAATATTTTTTTCTTTTTTTTTTCAGTACTGGGGGCTGAGCCAAGGGTCTCACATAAATTTAGTAAGTGCTTTGCCACTTAGGTGTACTCCCAGACCATTTTTTTAAAAACTGAGACAAAGTCTTGCTAAATTATGCAGGTTGCCACAGGCCTTGAACCTGTGACCTTTCTGCCTCTACCTCCTGAATCACTGAGATTATAGGTATACACCACTACCCCCCTCAATTTTTTGAAATGTAAATTTTTTTTTTCACTACTGGGGAGTTGAACCTGGGGCCTCAAGCATGCTTTTTTGTAAGCGCTCAATCACTGAGTCATACCTCAGCCCTGGATCCAACAATATTTCTAGTTCCACACACTCTTCCAGAATCTTGTGGCATTTCCATCAAGGGGTCTACCTCGCTCCTTGAACCTGAGTGGGCTGCTGATGGTGCCTATACCAGGGAGTGTTAAACTTTTTGTAAAAGGAGTCAGATAAATATTTTAGGCTTTGCATACCATAGTCTTTCTCACAATGACAACTCTACCATTGTAGTGTGAAAGCAGCCACTAACAACATATATAGAAATGGGTGTGGCTTTATTCTAATATGATCTTATTCATGAAAATAAATGGATGGTTTTGAATGGGGTGTCATGTTTATCTACCCCTGGCCTAGTTAAGTAAGATGCAACAGCACAGACAAGTGACACTGAGTGACTTTGCAGGCAAAGCTTAAAAAGGAAGCTTCCACCTATCTTGCTAGTTACACCCCCTAGAAACCCTGAAGCAAAAAATAAGTCAGGCTAACCTGAAGTTTCCATGCTGTCAAGACCAAATGGAGAGACAGCAAAGAGACATAAGGAGCCTTAACTATATTCCTAGCCCAGGAGACAGACTTGTGATTGACAGAGCCTTTCTTTGATTTTAGTCCTCAGTCTTCAAAAGGACCTAAGTAAGTGACGCAGAACAGAGCAGAGGGGCTGCCCTGCCAAAACCTACCCAAATCACAGATTTCTAAGGAAAGGAATTACTTTGGTTTACTTTTTATGTATTTCTTTTCTTTGTGGTGCTGCTGCCTCTCAAATGCTAGGCAAGTGCTCTATCACTGAGCTATACCCTCAAATCAATTTTTGTTGCTTTAAGTCAAGGGTCAGCAAACCCCCCCACCCCCTTTAGTTCAAATCCAATTTGTCACCGGTTTTTGTAAAGAAAGTTCCACTGAAGCACAGTTGCATTTTCCATTTAATCCATAGTCTATGGATGTATGTGTACTACAGCAGATTTAAGTAATTGTGACAGAAAATATACGGCCCACAACACCTCAAATATTTACTATCTGATGCTTTATGGAAAAAGAATTGCCAACCCTTGTATTATGGTTTGAATTTAAAATGGTCCCCAAGGCTCATTTTTGAGCACTTGGTCCCCAGTGGGTGGTGCTGGTTTGAGAAGCTGTAGAACTTTGAAAGGGGAGGACCTAGCTAGTGGAGATAGGTCACTAGGGTCAGTCCTTTGAAGGTATTGTACAGGTTCTAATAAGCTCTCTCTGCTCCTGCCTTCCATGATGTGAGGAGCCTCCACAGTATGGGTCTGCCACCTGCTCTGCTGCCAGGCCTCCCCACCACTATAGAACGAAATCCTCTGGACTATGAGCAAAATAAATCCTTCCTCCTTTAAGTTGTTCTGTCTGGTATTTTGTCACAGCAACATGCAAGATAACTAACTCACTCTGCTGTAGGTCACTAAGATATACAGGGATGGTCTGTCATACAGCAAGAGATAACTAAAACATTTTCTTACTTTCTTTAAAGCTACCAATAAACACTATCTTAGAGAAGCCTTCTTTACCTTTTATAAAGAAACTGTTCCCACCTGTTAAATGCTATTAAAACATCAATTCTCTAAACAGCTTTTTTTTTGTGTAGAAAAGCAATTAAAGCCTTTCATCACTGTATAATATGCATGTTATATAGAGATATTTATTTTTGGCACTCTCTAATTCTTTTTCTTATTTACTTTTTTGATGTTTTGAGATAGGATCTCACTATGTAGCCCAAGCTACCTTCAAACTTGCCACCCTCCTGCCTCAGCCTCCCAAGTGCTAGGATTACAGGCATGTGCCACCATGTCCAGCTCTAGAACTCTTTAATTTTATTTGATCTTTAGATTGCAAACTACTCAAGGGCTGGAATCCTATTTCAAAAATCTTAAGTCTTTAAGAGTACTACATAACAAACAATATACCAGTTGGGGCCAAAATAAATGGTGACTGATAAAGACAAAAAGAAAAAACCATGGCGCTCAACATTAGTACACCAGTGAAAATGTCTTTATATGCCAGGCATGATGGTGCATGCCTCTAATTCCAGCACGTGGGAGGCTGAGGCAGAAGGATTGACATGAGTTCAATACCAGCTTGGTCTACATAATGAATTCCAGGACAGCCTGGGCTACACAGTGAAACCTCTCTTAAACAAACAAAAACAAAAAACAAAAAAAGACTGTAGAAGGGATGACTTGAATTATTCTTCCTCTAGGCCACCTAAACTTATTCAGCATAGGATGTGGCTCATTAGTACTTGCTGAATGAATGAATGAACAAGAAACCAAACAAAAACACCAGCTCTGGGTATTGGATGAGATTCCAATCATTTCTTCGTATAGCTTTTCTGTACATGAAAAAAGTTATCTTTTTACTTCAAGTAGGCAATATGGAAACACAGTGATCTTCAAAGTCAAGATAAAGATTTGATTTTATTGATAGGTTTTCCTGACATCATAAACCAGAGAATCATAGCTCACAATGTTTTTGAAAAGCTGCCAAATATTCCCTTAAGGGTTTGTAGCTTTCTGAAGCACACATTCAAACATTTACAGGAAAAGCTTGCCAAAAGTTGTGCTCAAAGTGAAGAAAGACTTCCTATGTCACAGATAGCAGATGTAAGAATTATTTTAAAATGCTCTTCTTACAAATAAAATAAAGTAAGAATCTGGGGACTATGAATTGGAAACTATCACTGCTTTTTCATTTTAAAAAGACAGAATCATATAAATTACTAAAGGAACTAAAGGATACTTTACTTCTCAGGAAACTGAGCTATAAATCAAGATTTGCTTACCATAGCATTTAACAGTTTCTTGTTAACCCATGATATTGCCATTTGCTAACAATATCCTCATCTCACAAAAAAATAACTAAGAGCTGTCACTGGTGACTGGAATACCACTTATAACCAAATTATTTTAGCCAAAATAGGCTGATGAGGCTGTCTATGGATTTCTCCAAGTCTGGGTGACCAGTATCCTAATTACCTCTGAAGACTCTGTCAGGCAGCTTGACTAGAATTTTATTTAATTATTTTCTTTGTTTCCCCCTTTCTCTTCTTTTCTCTCCCTCC
This sequence comes from Pedetes capensis, assembly GCA_007922755.1. Classification (NCBI taxonomy): domain Eukaryota; kingdom Metazoa; phylum Chordata; class Mammalia; order Rodentia; family Pedetidae; genus Pedetes; species Pedetes capensis. The sequence goes on from VMDO01006645.1 coordinate 46,956, forward strand.
TCTCCACTCCCTCTCTTTTTTCCCTTGTCCTTTTTGGCTAGAGTTTCAGCAATTCCTTTTTCCATATCCTATAGTTCTAGGACTGCAAGGCCTCTTTCTCATTATTCAAATTTTAAAAATTTATTTAGAAAATCCAAAAGTGTTGGTCAGTTTGCCCTCCCTCCGCCTCCTTTCTCCCCACTCCTTTCATCCCTTTTATTTTATCCCATGTATCACATCAGACTGTGGCAAATCAGAAGAGAAATTTTAAAATAACCCCTTCCTTCAGAGAGCTCACGGTATAGGAGGAAAGACAGATGTACAAACCAACACAGTTAACAAAATAACGTGATCAGTGTTGCTATGTAATATGTTCAAAATGTTACGGAAGAGGGAAAATAGAGTACTTAACTATGCCTGCTTAAGAGATGGTTTTACAGTGGAGGTGGCATCTGAAGACAGGGAAGAGAAGTTTTATAAGCAAGCAAGGCCTCCTTCATTTATTCAATGACTTGAACACTTACAAAGCTAGGGATCTAACAAGGAATAAGAGTTGTTCCTGTCTTTATGATGCTTACATTATAGTACAGGATATAGATTTGAGCCCTGCTTGCATAATTACTTAATTGCAACAGGGATATGTGCTACAAAAAGGTATCGGTTGCTAAAGACCCCAAAGGGACCTGATGGAATGTTAAGAGCATCGTGGAAGAGGATGGATTCTCTGAAGACATCCTATTTAAAATGAAATATTAGCTGGGTGTGGAGGTGAATGCCTGTAATCCCAGCACTAGGGAGGCTGAGGCAGGAGCGTCCTAAGTTTGAGGCTAGCCTGGGCTACATAGTAAAACTACCTAAAAAAAAAAAAATCTTACAAACTAATAAGAACTCACTAGGTAAAGGAGAAGTGAAACAAAAGAAGCATTGGCATAAGCAGGAGCTACAGTGTGAAGAATGGAATGGATGGAACTGGAAGGCCAGTTAGACAGTGACTACAAGAGTCCAAGAGCTCTTAGTGGTTTGGACCAAGGTGGGTGAGTAGACAGATAATTGACTACATAGGGGAAAGGGTAAGAAAGAGAGTTTTCAAGGATGATCTACAGATTTTTGGTTTAGGTAACTAGGTGAATGGCTATACTATTCACTGACCAAGATTAATGGAAAGAATTGGAAATTTAGTTTGGACATGCTGAGCTTGAGATGCCAGTGAAATATTTCAGCTGCAATGTTAAGGAAATGGGTGGGCTTCCCCATCAATGACTGATTTAGAGCCCCAATCCTATGATCCTACTGTAAGACATGAACTTTAAACTTGGGTCAAAATAAGGGCTTACTTTTATTCTAATGCCAAATTTACGAATATAATTTGGGATTACCCATTTCAAATTTAAGTACTTGCTGAATATGCAAAAAGTATACGCAGCCCCTTTTACTTTGAATTTTGAAAGGTGATGATCCAAATGGGCTTCTTCTGCCCATCTTTTACCCTTTAGTCTTTGCTTATCATCCCTCTCCACCTCCTTTTTGATTGGAGGTAACAGTAAATCTACAGATTAGAAAACTTTAAAATAGTTGTTGTGCTTTTAATTACCTAAAATATTTATCAGATCTTTCATTTTGGGAAGATATAGAATGCTTATATTTCATAAAGCCTGCAGCCATACCACTGTGGCATCAGATCCTATCAGATCTTGGAAGCTAAGCAGGGTCACACCTGGTTAGTTCTAGGACGGGAGATGACCTTTGAATACTAGGTGCTGCAGGCTTGTGAGGACCTGGCAACCCACTCCCAGAAAACAATCATCCACTGAAAACCCTACTAATAGCAGAGAAGCACAATAGTTCCCTGTGTTGTAAATAGGGTCACTATAGGTCGCACATGGACTCGACGCCACTAACAACAAAATGTTCATATAACTTGGTTAAAAAGGTTATTAACCATGTTTTCTTCACCAGAATTCCTAGGTGCCACACATTCTTAAGAATAAGATATCACTAGAACATGATACAAATAGTCATGGATGCCCATTTGCAGATTACCTTAAAGAAATCTGAAAATGAGGCTGAGGAGAGAGTGGGAAAATGTTGGCTCTGGTTTGCAAAGCTTTGTTTTATTTAAGGTTAAAGGTACAGATCTGAAGTAAACATGATACTGACATATGTTAGTTCTGGGTTTGGGTATATGATTGCTGTATTATTCTCTCTGTTTTATGATATTTCAACTTAATCTTTAAACCAGCAACTGAGACATTAAAAAAAATTCAGAAACAATTTCACCATCACTTGTATTTATGTTCTATTAGATTTGCACAGCACTTACATACATGCAATTTTTTTTTAACCGAGTTCATTGCTTTGGGTATCTAATTTATGTGTGAAACTAATGACCTTTATTTAAAGCACCACTGTTGTTTGTTAGAGGAGTAACTGGTAATACAGAAGGTGATGCCTCAGAATGAGATTTTGCTGAAGTCAAGACAAAGCTTTATATTTTTAGGTGAGAATAATTTATAGCTTCATACAAATGCACTAACAAATCAAAGAGGAAATTAAGGGCAGTAAATCTATGACATAAATGCAGTCTAGTTTAATGGGATATTTTTCAGAGTACCAGCAAATCCTTTTAGATTTGTAGCAAAAACCAGAATGCTGTGTGGTACTTAAATATCAAAACACAGCCTTTGCATTTATTCTTCAGAGGGAAACTTGCTGCTTGCACAAAATAACCTCAGAGGCAAGAGGTAAAGAAAATACCAAAGACAGATCAAGGAATCTGATAAGCACTTTAAAGATGAATGTTCTGCAGATAGAAACAAAAGCTATCACATATGTCTCACTATTAATTCACTTAAATGATTAAAGGAAAGAAAATACATCAAGGGCAGTATTTTGTTCTGAATGACTACAGATTCATATTGTGCTGAGAACCTAATTTTGAACATCATTCTGCTTTTTCACACAATCATTTATATTTTGGAATATCCTACTAATTTAAGAAGACCTAGTATTATAACCTATTCACATTCTTATCCACTGTATCATTGCTTCGGTTACACAGTTTTGCCTTAGTACCTTTCTAGCAATTTGCTGACATGAGCAGCTGATCATTTGTCACTGTTGTTTATTGATTGTTTTAGTGAGAAACATGTCTAGGTTCTTCTAAGTCTCATAAAGATAACTAAGAGTTGTGCTCTATTTAGGCATCCACAATATTAATTTCCAATAAAATAGTATCTCTGATTATTTTGGTATTGGGTAATGGGAATATAACTACATTGTGCTCTGTAAAGAATCAAAGCTGAGGTGCCAGATACTTGAGTTATTTGTCCTCACAAAACATGCTATGCTGTTGCCTCCCTGGAGCAAGCCCAGACTGGAAAGGCCTTACTATAATACAGAAATACCACTAAGGGTCCACAGTGGCCCACATCATTTCTGGTACAACTCAAAACTAAGATACAAGGCTAGGTGTGGTGGCGCACACCACAATTCCATCAACCGATGAGGTGAAGGCAGAAGGATCACAAATTTGAGGCCAGAGACAGCCTGTATAACTTAGCAAGACCTTGTCTCAAGATAAAAAATAAAAAAAGATGTAGGGGGTACAGCTCAGGGGTAGAGCAATTGCAAAATATTTGTGACATCCTGGGTTTGATTCCCAAGAACTGCAAAATAAGTAAGTAAATAAAACAAAAAAAACCCTAAGATACATAGCTTCTGTCCTGAGGATGCAGCAAAGCAGGTGGGGAAAAAAAGTGAGCTACAGAGTAGAAATAATCTGGATTTAGTCTTGCATACTCACTCCACTGGACCACTCACTTAACCTCTGTGAAATATGAACAAGAATTCATATTGGGGACATTTAAACATGTATGTGAAAATAACATACTTGAAGTACCTACCAGGCATCCACTGACCTAGCAGGCATCCACTAAATACTAAACTTCTTTCTTTGAAGCATCAGGTCATAATGGGAATTTTTATTTCTTTTGGTTATACGTTTAAAATTCTTAAAAAGAACTATATCTATCACAGAGTATCAGTCCACCACTAAGCATTTCTGTGTCTGTTATCTCTGATTTGTTCACTTTGTGGTCTCCTGAATTATGTAATAAAAGAATTGATGGTAATCTAAAATATTACTGAGACTTCTAAGTAGGACTCTTCCTAAAGTAATCAGAAAACTATGATCCACTTCATTTCTAAGAATCTCTAAGACTTTTAATCACCACTGGTTAACTTGTTACATGGATTCAGATTCCTTGTAAACAAATTCCCACTAGCTTGTCTAAATGATGCATTTAAGTTCCTTTCTATCTTCATGTTCTCTGTGAAAATGATGAATTACAGGCCCATCATACATCATTCCTTGAAATACGGAAACTGTAACCATGCTCTTTCCATTAGGCAAACAAAGTAGTATCTGTATCAGGCAAGGCATCTGTATTAAAACTCACAACATAGACTTTTTGTGTGTGTGTGTGGTACTGGGGGACTAAATCCAGGGCCTTGTGCATACTTTGCAAATGTTCCACCACTGAGCTGTGCTTCCACACCTCCTTTTTTATTTTTTATCTTGAGACAGGGTCTCACTAAACTATGTGGGCTTCCTCTATCCTCAAACTTGTGCTCTTCCTATCTCTGCCTCCCAAGTCGTGGGGATTACAGGCATGTGCCACTGTGCCCAGGAACACAGTTTAAGAGTAGGAAATAAAATTGATTCTGAGGTTCTGTTGTATATATGTATTAACTGTGGGAACCCTGGGTAAGTAACCTAACTTCTCTGAGTTTTCCACATCTGTAAAATGTACACAATATTATACTTCTCAAAGAATTATTAAAGGGTTAAAATAAATGAAATAATGTAGGCATTCAACATACAGTCACCACTGCCATCTTAATAAAAGGAAAGTTAAAGAGAAAATGGAGAGAAAAAGAAAAATACATACCATATTTACTGCATCTTGATCAAAAGGGTTCCATTCTATATTCTGAGGATAGTGGGCCAGAACTTTGGATTTGAATGTTCTTCTCAAAGGACTCTGATCAAAATTTTCACCTACAACAAATAATTAATAATTAGTTAATAGAACTTTCAAAAATATGTCATAGTTTTATATTTATTTTGTATATATATATTGATTATGTTGACATCTGATTTGAGTTTTATCTCTAACAGCCTGAGTTGTAAAATTTCCAATTGACAACTACAAAACTCTTAATAATTAAGAGATCCAAATTTAAAATTTTGGAAATGCTGGGTGCTGTGGCACATGCCTATAATTCCAGCTATTCTGGAGGCTCAGAGAGGAGGATCCCAAGTTTGAGGCCAGAGACAGCAAGATTCTGTGTTAAAATAAAAAAAGGGGGCAGGAGAGACCAGTGTGTACTCAATAGATCATTTATCCAGGATTCACAAGGCCCTGGGTTCAAGCCCCAGTACAATCAATCAATCAATCAAACTTTAGAATCTGAATTTAAAAACCTTAGCTATACAGTTAATATAAAAAACTCAAAGTATGCTAATATAACCATTGCTGCAATGTAATGATTGCACTTATTTCAATACATGGTGATAACAAAACTTTATATGCAAATAATTCACTAAAGAAACATTTTGATTTACGCTAATCCTTCTTATCATGCTAGAGTTTTACACAGACCCAATGTTGCATGCAGTATCCAGAGGAGGCAATTTTGTCTGAGTTGCCACAAAAATCCCTGATATATGTAATTCATCTCCAGGCTATTCAGTAACAGAATTAACAAAGTTAGAAAGATTATTGCTAGTTGTTACAGACGGAACACATTAAACACACTAGCTTTTTCAAAGACATGAGTTATTTGAAGCCAAATTCATCACTTGTCAAAATTCTAGAATGATAAAAGTAGGGTATACAGGAAGAGGGAAAAGTCACACTCTAAAATCTTGTTGAAGACTGAGATATGAAAATACATAGGAGCTTTTTTGAATAAAGGCACATAATTTAAATATATTTGCTGAGGCAGCTACTGTTTCTAAATGAGGTTCTCAGCTAATGATCATTCTCCTTGGATCCCTCTGATTTACTTAGCCAACTTGTCACATCTCTATAGCTTTCTACTCCATAATTCTAAGAGTTAAGAGCTTTCACCTCCAGAAGAGAAGCTACCAAAGGCATCCCTAAGGAAAGTTTACCAATTTTTGCACCACATTCCTATGTTACAAAAACATCAAAAGTCAATGGAGAAATGTGAAACTGCCTGTGAGTCACTGTGGCCAAGGAAGAGTCAGGTTTCAGAATTACTGACTTACAGGTAAATGATGTCCTTAAACTAATGCTAGATTTTCAAGTGACCACTAAGAATTTTTGGATTATTTATTTCTGTGAAAGGAAAGAGGTTATGTTTCACTTTGGGTCCAAGCAAAAACAACAGAAAAGAAAAATTTTCTCCTGGTTCTAAAAGTCTATGCTCCTGGCTGTGCTACTGATGCAGCAGGCAGCATATCTTCCAGATAATATAAAGCTATAAAAACTCTTTTTCCCCACCACCAAATACTAGAAATGATTATTTTTATCATCCATAAATTGTTGTTGTTAGGTGCCGTCGAGTTGGTATCCGACTCATAGCGACCCTCATAGGGTTTTCAATGGCTGTCTGTTCCGGGATTGCCTTGGGAGTGGATTGCCAGGCCCTGCTCCCATTTTTGTGGTGCTGGGAATTGAACTCAGGACCTCAGAGACTGCAGCACAGTGCTCTACCCACTGAGCCAAATCCCAGCCCCATCATCCATAAACAGAAGTAAAATATTTAAAAAGTAATATAAAACACTGCAAAGCAGAACAGCACATAACCCAGGATTTAACTTCTGTAACACTTACCTTTTAATGAATTCCTGCCTATGAAGTATTATTAAAATAGTAACATTATCTTCATTCACATATCAAGTTATAAAGGAGACAAGAATAAATCAGACAGTGCCGTTCTCAATATAATTGTTCTGTTACCCAAGAACACCACACGTTCTTGAGGCACAATGGATCAACAAGAGAAAAGGAAATCTCCAGAGAAAAAGAATTTCACAAAAATATAAAACTCATCAAACAACATAAATCTAACGAAATAAAAATAAAACCACCACCACCACCACCATTATCATCATCTCTACCACCACCATCACCACTACCTCTTACACTGTTGAAAAAGGAAGCAATAGGAAAGATCATTGTTATATAAAAAGCTGTGTTGGCAAATATTATTTTGAAGATAATTAAGGAAAGCATCAACTATTTAGAAATTCTGGTATCACCATAAAGATTCAGAAATGAGTGAATGTAGCTTATTCATACTAGTATCAGCCAAAGAAGAAAATCCTGGAGATGACTGTTAGGCATGGGAGCTGGGGGAATAACCTACACTTTTCATTTGGAATGCTTGTTTCACAAACCTCTAACTTAGATAGATAGATTGTTGTTGTTGTTGTTGTTAGGTGCTGTCGAGTTGGTATCTGACTCATAGTGACCCTCATAGTGTTTTCAATGGCTGTTTCGGGATTGCCAGGATCTTCTCCCATTTTTGCGGTGCTGGGAATTGAACTGGGGACCTCAGAGACTGCAGCGCAGTGCTCTACCAACTGAGCTAAATCCCAGCCCTAGATAGATAGATTTGTTTGTTTGTTTGTTTATTCATTATTTTGAGACAGGATCTTGTTGCACAGGTTGCTTCTGGCCTCAAACTCGAGATCCTCCTGCTTTTGTTATTGTTGTTAGGTGCCATCAAGTCATGTCTGACTCATAGCGACCCTTATAGGGTTTTCGATGGCTGATTGTTTCAGGATTGCCTTGAGAGTGGATTGCCACATCCCTCTCCCATTTTTGTGGTGCTGGGAATCGAACTTGGAACCTTAGAGACTGTAGAGCATCACTCTACCAACTGAGCTATCTCCTGCCTTAGCCTCCCAACTAGCTGGGATCACAGGTGCGTGCCACAGCACCCATCTTTTCTAAATTAGAATTTACTGCTATAACTAAGCAGGAAAAATGACTAGGTTAGAGAATTTGGATTCCCTAGAAATGGATATCCTATATAAGCATCCTTACTGAAATTAAAATTTACCATTTAAATAATGTCCTAAAACAAACAAGGGTTATAAATTTGTACAAATACTAATTTCCTTGTGAGGCCCTAGGTTCAGTTCCTAGCAGTGCCAAAAGTTAGCTCAAATATTGATATCCTTGCCATAACTATCTATAGACTTAATTCCAAATAATATTATTAAGTAACCAACTAAATTTAAGTTGCAATTAAGCCTTTCTTTCTAAGAAAGTAGGAAATATATGCCAAGACAGCTTAAAAACTAGTGAATATATTTTTTCAAGGCTTGAAGCAAATAAGGTCTTAGGAAAATTAAGATGTACATGAGAGAACAGAATACAAAATAATGCCTATAAATTTGTCCAAGCAAAACTGAATAAAGAAACATTTACAACAGACTCGGGGTAAATTAAAGTAATGATTTCTAACACCTTATCCTTTTTTTTCTGTTACTTTTACCTGAAGTCGTATTTGCAGCATCTTGGCTCTTGCCATGACGATTTGCTTCTAGCCATTGGTATAAAACTACATAATGTAACAGAAACAAAAAAGTTTTATGAACAAGGAAACAAAAAAGCAAAAATAACTTTAAAGAATGGAAAATAAAAATACAAAATTAAACAACACCAATTAAACACGAGACATTAACATCAAGAGTACAGTTTAACACCAGTGGAATGTAGTTTACAAGCTATTAATGTTAAGAAAGCAAAGACAATTGGTAATTTTAACATAGGAAGTGAAATGCTGTTTAAATATCTGTAACAGTTATCTGTATGGGAAAAAGCATACACATCTTAAGGCTAATTTCAAGAGAAACATCAAGAGAAAGTTAGTGCTTCTATAGTGAGATATTATTGTTGTTGTTAGGTGCCGTGGAGTTGGTATCTGACTCACAGCGACCCTATGTACAACAGGCAAAACATTATTGTCAGTGCTTCTGTGCTGTTCATAGGGTTTTCAATGGCAGACTGATTTTTGGGAGTGGGTTGCCAGGTCTGTCTCCCAAGCCTATAGCACCTAGTATTCCCAGGCGGTCTCCCATCCAAGTACTAACCAGGCCCAACCCTGCTTAGCTTCTGAGATCTGACGGGATCAGATGCCACAGGGCTACGACTGCAGGCATAGTGAGATATAATGAAGTATAATTGTTGTGTTGTTGAGTGCTATCAAGTCAGGTCTGACTCATAGTGATCCTATGTACAACAGAACCAAACACTCCCCAACAATGTAACATGCCAGGCACTATGTCAGTGTTTCTCTACCAGTCATAGGGCTTTCAATGGCTGATTGTTTTGAAATTGCTTTAAGAGTGGATTGCCACATCCTTCTTCCATTTTTGTGGTGCTGGGGATTGAACCCAGGGCCTCAGAGAGTGTAGAGCAGCAGTCCACCAACTGAGTTAAACCACAATACCTATGAGGTATAATGTTGTTGTTGTTGTTAGGTGCCGTCGAGTCGGTATCCGACTCATAGCGACCCTCTGTACAACAGGGGAAACACTATTATCAGTGCTTCTCTGCCGTTCATAGGGTTTTCAATGGCAGATTGATTTTTGGGAGGGGGTTGCCAGGTCCTTCTCCCACCATTTGGGAGGCCAAGGTAGGAGGATTTTGAGTTAGAGGCTAGTCCAGGCTAGACAGTGAGTTCTAGGCCAGCCTAGGCTACACAGCGAGATACTGACTCAAAGAAGAAAAACAACCACAACAAAACAAAACAAAAACAAAATCAAACCCCAAACAAACAAAAAAACCACTCCAATAACAACCACAACAAAACCCAAATTGTACCCTTATCACCGCACAACTATTTGTTGTTGTTGTTAGGTGCTGTTGAGTCGTGTCTGACTCAGTGATCCTGTGTACAAAAGATGAAACACTACATGACACTGTGCCATGCCCTGCACTATTGTAAGTGCTTTTCTGTTATCCACAGTTTTCAATGGCTGATTGCTTTGGGAGTAGGCTGCCAGGTCCTTCTCTCAAGCCTATAGCACCTGGCATTCCCAGGAGGTGTCCTATCTAAGTACTAACCAGGCCTGACTTTGCTTAGCTTCTGAGATCTGATGAGATCAGACATCAGGGTGGTATAGCTGTGCACACCTGTTAGAATAACTTAAATACAAAACACTGACTATACCAAATGGTGACAAGGACGATGAATGACAGGAACTCTCATTCATTGCTGATAGGAATGCAAATGGTATGGCCTCTTTGGAAGACAGTTTGGCAATTTCTTATAAGGTTAAACATAGTCTTGACATATAATCCCATAATTCTAGAATAATCATGAGTAAAATATCAAATTTCAAGAGGAACAACTTATAATTTACTTGATAAGTACTCATTAATAACTGCCAAAGACATCAAAAACAACAAAAGCCTGAGAAATTGTAATAGCCAGGAAAAGCATAAGGAGACATGACAACTGAAATATACATTGTGTATTACATGGAATGTTCTGAGAAAGGGGCATTAGGTAAAACCAAGAAAATTTGAATAGGGCACAGATTTTGGCTAATAATAATGTATTAATATTGATTCACTAGCTATAATAAACATACCACTTGACTATCTTGCTATTATTGTGGTTAGGTGCTGTCAAGTTGGGTCTGACTCATAGTGACCCTATGTACAACAGAACAAAACATTCCCTGACACTGTGCCATGCCCGGCACTATTGTCAGTGCTTCTCTGCTATTCATAGGGTTTCAATGGCTGATTGTTTTGAGAGTGGGCTGCCATGTCCCTTTCCAATTTTTGTGGTACTGGGGATTAAACGCAGGACCTCAAAGAGTACAGGGTATCACTCTACCAAATGAGCTAAACCCTAGCCCCACATGAATATAAGATGTTAATAATAAGGAAAACTGAAGGGGATATGGTAGAAACTATTATTTTCTCAATTTTTTTGTGAATCTAAAATTGCTCTAGATAAACAAGCATATTTTAAAAATTACATTCCAGTCCTGAGTGCAAACCCAGCAACGTGGAAGGATCTGGAGTCTGAGGACAGAGGCAGTCTGTGCAACTTAAGTGAGAGTGTCTGGAAATAAAAATTTTTTTTAAAAGGGGTTTGAGGAGCAGTAATGTGGTAGAACACTTGCCTAGGATGTCCAAGGCTATGAGTTCAACCCCCCAGTTGTTACTAGGTGTTGTGGAGTTGGGCCTGACTCATAGCAACCCTATGTACAACAGAATGAAACAGTGTCATGCTTGGCACTATGCCAATACTTCTCTGCTATTCACAGGGTTTTCAATGGCTGATTATTTCAGGATTGCTTCTGAAGTAGGTGGCCATATCCTTTTCTTATTTTTATGGTACTGGGGACTGAACCTAGGGCCTCAGAGAGTGCAGAGCAGCACTGTACCAACTGAGCTAAACCCAGCCCCTCAACTCCCTAGTACTGAAAAAAAAAATTACATTTCAAAGTCAGGTGTGGTGGCATGCCTATAGCTCCTGCTATGCAAAAAGATGGGGCAAGAGTATCACTTAAGCTGAGGAGTTTGGGGCCAGCCTGGGCAACACATTGAGACCCCATCTCAAGAACAAAACAAAATAAACAAAATTCCAATATCTAAGGTAAAGACATAAACATATACTATATCCAATCTAATAAGAAATGTACCTTTTTAAAAATCACTCTATGTAACCATAAGGGTCTGGCATTCTGTGCATGCCTACAATCCCAGTACACGGGAGGATGAGGCAGGAGGATCTTGAGTTTAAAGCCAGGTTGGGCTACATAAGGAGATGCTGTCTCAAACAAAACAAAACAACAAAACAAGCTAACATTTTATCTAAACTAAGACCACATTTAATCATGTTAAACATTATTAACTATGAAGTGTCAACTTGTAGAGGAAAGTTTACCTCTTTAAGGACACAGGCTAGTAATAAACTCATGCTGGAGCTTTGTACTGTAGCATTTTTGAAGAGTTTTAAAACTTCTGGCTGTCTTTTATGGGTTACTCAGATGTCCACAACTATTAGATACCTCTAAAGAGATGTCAGTCTTTCCTGTAAAAAGTCAAATATTGGTATTGTAAGTGCCAATGGCCAAGAAACCTTCCCACCCACACCACAAGGTCTGAATGATCCTGGAGTAATAATGAAAGCTAAGCTTCCATTCTACTGATTCATAGACATTTTGAGAGTTCTATACCCCCAAAATTTGCAGAAATGTTGTCATGCTTTCCCTTTACATAAACACAACAAAAAGAAAGAGCTAGGACAGTTGCCTGTAGAACTTCTGAACTGAAGGAATAAAGAAACTGGGTCATTACAAATGTTTAAGGGCATACTGAAATCATCAAAGGAGTTACTGGATTTCTAGGGATAGTTGGGACTGTAAACTAACATCCACCATTAAAGACAGATGACCCAAAACAGACCTCTGAACAGGCATGCATTCAGTGTCTAAAGTCCCTGGTTGAGGCTACTATATCTGACAGTGCTTTCTGATATTCATAGGGTTTTTGATGGCTAATTGTCTTGAGAGTGGGCTGTCAGGTCCTTCTCACCAGTCTGTCTTAGGCTGGAAGCTCAGCTGAAACCTGTTTACCATGAGTGACCCTGCTGGTATCTGAGATACTGGTGGGATAGCTTTCAGCATCACAACAACACGCAAGCTCCCACAGTACGACAAGCTGACAGACATGTGTGGGAGGTCCTCCATAGACCTGTGAAATCATACTGCTCAGACAATAGGAAGAGGACCAAGCAACCCATGTGAATAAGATTGTGCTTCTTAAAGCTACTAATACATTTAAAAAAGAAAAAAAGAAAAAGAAAAAGAAAGGAAAGGAATGAAGGAAGAGAGAAGGAAGGGAGAGAAAGAAACAGAAACGAAAGAGAAAAGAAAGAAGGAAGGAAGGAAAGAGGGAGGGAAGGAGTAAGGAAGTCAGTCAGCCAGCCAGGTCATCTTTAGTGGGGGAAAAAAAAGCCATTTTAACTGATTTCTGAAGTTTTCAAAATGAACATAAAACAACTAAGAAGGATAAAAATGGGGGTGAGAGGAGTGTAATTTTCCTCTTCTGTATGGGAAAACAGTTATCCTCCCTCACAAAAGAAAATCCTCAAGATGATCTCTAGCTTTGAGTTCAGGTCATGATTCTTACCACCACTTAGTGGTTTTAATACCAAAAGTTTCCACTTCAATGCTTCAAAACTGAGCTCATCTTTTCCTTCAAAGTTTTTTCTGTTAACAGTGCCACAACTCATGAAACCATCTAGGTATTTCTACCTACTTATGTCAGCCCTGAAAAGGGGCTAGTTTAACACTAAAAATAATTCTATCAAGAAGAGATTCATATTCATGGTATTTGCTCTAATATGAAGTATTATCTGGCATGAACCTGATTTATTTGACCAAATGACCAGGAGTCATTATAGACAAAAGTCTCAGCTTTATTCAGAGTCTCTTGAGTTTTTACCTAAGTTCTTTTTTCAGTTCCAGAATCCCATTCAGGATTGTTTGTTGTGTTGGATGATGCTGAGTCAGGTCCAACTCATAACAACCCTATGTACAAGAGATGAAACACTACCTGACATCTTGCCATACTGGGCACTATTGTCAGAGCTTCTCTGCTATTCTTGGGGTTTTCAATGGCTGATTGTTTTGGGAGTGGGCCATCAGGTCCTTCTCCCAAGCCTACAGCACCCTGTATTCCCAGCTATTCTCCCATTCAAGAACTAATCAGACCTGACTACGCTTAGCATCTGAGATCTGAAGAGACTGGATACCAGGATGTTATCAAAGATAAAACATTTAACAGTCATGTCTGCCTAAGTTCCTCTTTGCTGTGACGGTTTCTTAGGCTGTTTTTCTTGTTTGTTTGAGACAGGGTCTCTCTCTGTAGCCTCAGCTGGCCTGGAACTCACTATGTAGACCAGGCTAGCCTTGAATTTACGGCAATCCTCTTGCCTCTGCCTTCCAAGAGCTGGGATCTACAGATGTACACCACCACGCCTTATCCTTGTTTTAAATGACATTGACTATATTGAGGAGCATTGGTCAGATATTCTTAGAATGCTCCTCAAATGTCATTTCTCTGACATTTTCCTCATGATTAGACTGTGGTTATGGGTTCTGCAGAAGAAGATCATAAAGGTAAAATGCTGTTTTTATAACATTATATGATGGACAAATACTATGAACATGATTTATCACTACTGATGCTAACTAACCTGGATCACCTGGCTAAAATAGGGTGTTTATCAAGTCTCTCCACAGTAAAGTTCCTCTTTTTCTTCCCTTTTCTATATGGTAATCTTTAGGCAGGGACCATTTTACCTACCCCACACTTAAAAGAAGGGGGAGTTATGCTCCATCTCTCAAGGGTGAAACATTTACAGAAATTATTCAGAATTTCTTTGCAAGGGAGATTTGTCTCTTCCATTTACTAAATTATCTGATTACTGATTTATATCAGTATGGACTCAGTGATATTTATGTTATATTTTAGGTCATAATTTAATATACTTGTATTTTGGTTCTCAATTTTTTTTTCCAGTCTTGATCACTAGGAACTCTTTAATTTGGCTTGCATGCCTCTTTGACAAATCCTCATCTATGTGGTTTTTGTTTTAGTTTGGTTTTTTGAGTACTTCCTTAATATCTGGCAGTATAAGCTGCTCCAGGCTCATCTTATATATTTCCTGCCTCATTTTTAAAAGTCAGTCACTTCTCCAAGGATTCTTTCATTCCTTTGATTGGAGAATGGTATCAGAGATGAAGATCTACGCTCTGGTTGTGCTCATTACTACTGGGGTATAGAAAATGATTTTAGGCTTTTAGAGGTTAACCAATTTTTACTTCTTACCTAAACATTAAAAAATAGGGTTGTTTTTGTTGTTAGGTGCTGTTGAGTCAGTGTCCAACTCATAGAGACCCTATGTACAACAGGAGAAACACTATTTTTAGTGCTTCTCTGTTATTCATAGGGTTTTCAATGGCTGATTGTGTTTTGGTAGTGGGTTGCCAGGTCCTTCTCCCAAGTCTATAGCACCTGGTGTTCCCAGGCGGTCTCCCATCCAAGGACTAACTAGGTCCAACCTTGTTTAGCTTCTGAGATCTGACAGGTCAGATGCCATAGTGGTACGGCTGCAGGCAAAACTAGGGTAGTGTTGGTAATACCAGTAGGCAGTGCTGGGGGATTAAACCCAGGGCCTCAGGCATGCTAGGCAAGTGCTCTACCACTGCGCTACCACTCTAACAACCTACCTGCAGGGGAAATACAAAATGTAGTTTTCAGTATCTTTGTTTCAATCTTTGGAGAAAAGATACCAAGTATATTTTTACAGATAGATTAGTTACTGATTTTATAATTTTTGCATACAAATGCAATTGTAAAGATGGTTAAACTCAATGTCAATATCTTTATCCTGTAATGCCCACATTTTAAAAGATTTCATCAATCACATTCATTCCAGATAGAGGAGATAAGGACTGTAACACTTTCATAGAATTCTTATATTTCTTACAAGTGTTTTATTTTGAATAGTCTAAAATCTTTCAAATTCTAACCAATTTAAGTTTCATTATATAGGAAAAAATTCCTATCTATTTCCTATTCCCTTGGGACACAATCTATTTTAACTATATTCTTTCAGAAACACTCAGAGGGTAAGTTACCTTAGCTGTTTATGGATGGGGTTTACTTTACCCATTTTTGTGCCTATACCTGTACACGTAATTAATTTCCTATGAACTTTACAATTCAAATTATCCACCTTAAATCAGTTTTATAGAAGCCTGCAGAATAGTTTCCATTATAATATTTTGGGTTTTTAAAAAAATCTTTTCCATTAGAACAGATGGGTGTGATGGCATATGCCTATAATCCCAGTACTTACCTAGGAGCCTGAGGCAGGAGGATAGTAATTCAAGGTCACCCTGCACTACAAAGCGAGAGCCTGTCCGACAAACTTCAAAGTCATTAACACCAAAAGAAAATAGGTCATTAATGATAAATTTAGTAGTTATAAGTCTAGCTTCAAAGGGCAGGAAGTAAGCATTTCAATATGTCTTTCTAAAAGATAAGGATTCCCTTTCTCTTTCCTAAGACAACTACAATACCATTATGACAACTAAAAATAAAAAATAATTTCCCAATATCAAATATTCTGTTATTATCCATTTTTCAGTTATCTCACAAATGTCATAACTTTTTTGTAACAGTTTTCATCAGGATCCAAATAAAGTCTATATATTATGACTTGTTATGCTATTTTTTACTTTTTTTTTTTTTTTTTTTTTTTTTTTTTTTTTTTTTTTTTTTTTTTTTTTTTTTTTTTTGCAGTACTGTCAGGCTGAACCCAGAGCTTCATGCATACTTTGCAGGTGCTCTACCACTGAGATTCACCTCCAGCCCTTTTTTACTTTTTAGCTTGACACAGGGTCTGTTATGCAGGCTGCCTCTGAACTGTAACTCATGATTCTCCTGCCTCTGCCTGCCGAGTCACTGGGATTACGGGCAGGTGCCACGGCACCAGGCTTTAAGTATCTTTTAATCTTAAAGTTTCCTTTCCATTTCTCCTCCAATCCTCAGGGTTTATTTGTTGAAGATCTTGATAGCATCCCATAGTTTAGACTTTGCTGATCCTATTCCCACACTATACCTTAATGTGTTCCTCTGTCTTCTGTATTCTCTGAAAAGTGGTATCGTAATATAAGGCTGCATTGTCACTAGTGTACGGCTATTTACATTTTATTTATTGATTGAATGACTGACTGCTGGGGATTGAACCCAGAGCCTTATGTATGCTAGGCAAGTGCTCTACAACTGAGCTACATCCCCAGTCCCTTAAACTTAAATGTTAATTTTTAAAAAATTAAAAATTCAGATCCTCAGCTGTATTTAGCCATATTTCTAATAGCTACTGCATTGGACAGCAGAGAATAGAATATTTTCAACACAACAAAAAGTTCTACTGGACAGTGTTGATTTAGAGGCTGGGTTGGATTCAGGTTTAATTTTTTGTTGTTTCTTTTGGGGAGGGGCAAGACTACTTCAAAGATGTTATTCTGTTTCCATCAGAAGTCACATGTCTAGCATGTGGTTCATTTTTTTAAATGAAGGCCAGATAAATGTTTGATTCTTTTGTGTCAATAACTCCTTAATTTAATTAAAAAAATCTAAAGACTGCTGGATGTGGTGGCACATGCCTGTAATCCCAGAGACTTGGAAAGTGGAGGTGGAGGATCACAAGTTCAAGACCAGAGGCAGTCTGTGTAATTTAGCAAGATCCTGTCTCCAAAAAAAGAAAAGAAAAAAAAAAAATCTAAAAACTTTATTTTCAGCTTTTAACCTATTTTGCTTTTCTGTAGTATTTGACACTTGAATCTCCTTGTTCCTTTGTCTTCTGTGATATTAATTTCTTCAATTTCTTTTATTTCAATGATCTCCCTGCTATAGTCTGTATTTACCTTATTATTTTGTTGGACAAATATATTCCGAGATTGCTGTCCACACGGGTTCACACAGTAAGATTCTGATCTTATGGGTAAAGGGTATTGTTTCCTTTGCAGGAGGTAAGTATTTCCATTGCTACTAATTTTGGGAAAAGACATGTGACATGAAAAAAAACATGGAAGATGCAGCTTGTAAAATGATCTCATTCCCTTAATTCTAAGACTACAAGACCAAAGATACTTAATAATTTTCCTCACTAGGGACAGAAAAACAATCTCTATTATATAGGGATGGGGTTTAGCTCAGTTGGTAGAGTGCTGCTCTGCACTGTCTGAGGCCATGGTTGTGATCCCCAGCATCAAAACTGGGAGAAGGACGTGGCAATCCACTCCTAAAGCAATCCTGAAACAATCTCCTGAAACAATCAGCCATTGAAAACCCTATGAATAACAAAGAAGTGATAACATAGTGCTGGGCATGGCACAGTGTCAGGGAGTGTTTGTTCTGTTGTACATAGGGTCACTAGTCAGACCTGACTCAACAGCACCTAACATCATGTAGGGGTACATTTTAGTTTCAGTAAAAAGGCAATTCAATATCTGAGGAAGAATGAATTCTGTAAAGGGCTCCTAAAAACCAAGTGATTCTAGGAGCAATGAAAGCAGTCACATATTTTCCTAAACTAAACCAGGCACAGTGAGTGGTGCACACCCATAATCCCTCAAGAAGTGAAGGCAGGAGGATCGTGAGTTTGAGGGCAGAGGCAGTCTGTATAACTTAGTGAATCCTTGTCTCAAGATAAAAAATAAGGGGCTGAGAGCTCAGTGGAAGAGAGCTTGCAAAATATGCATAAGGCCCTGGGTTCAGCCCTCCGATACTGGGAATAAATTCCTAAACTATGTTACTTTCTATTTATGATTTCCTTCTGTTATCTTCAAGTATTTTGCAAAGCCTTACTATTTTCAGCTGTAAAAATTGAGAGGCTGTGTGGAAAAGGGGTAGTGCTCCCCAAGTCCAGCATCGTGTTAACAGCAGATTGGTGAGATCTTCTCTGCACGTCAGTATTTCCAACTGACTACTGGAAACTTCTACCATAAGCTGTTAAAATTCAGTGTGTCCTTAAGTGAACCCTTTGTATATCTCTCTCCTAGACTCTTTTTCCTCTAATCCTTGTGTTGATTATTGATATCAAGCCTTACTGAAATCAAACTGTGGGATTTACTCTTGACTCTCTCTTCTCTTACTAAAGGTTGAGGACTATAAGCTAGAATGAAAGAAATATCTTCTAGTATACAAAGTGTTTTTGGTGATAAAGATGGTTGAATACCATCACCATGTGGAGAATGAATTTCAGCTGTTCTGTTTCCAGAGCATAAATATAATGCAACTAAGCCATATGGGATTTAGCTCAGTGGGTAGAGCGCTGTGCTGCAGTCTCTGAGGCCCCGAGTTCAATTCCCAGCACTGCAAAAAATGGGAGAAGGGCCTGACAATCCACTCCCAAGGCAATCCCGAAGCACTCAGCCATTGAAAACCCTATGAGTGTCGCTATGAGTCGGATACTGACTCAACAGCACCTAACAACAACAACAAGCCATATGTGATCTTGGGTAAGCTACTTAGTCTTCTTGTGTTTTCCAAAAAGGAAAACAGCAATGATAAGAGAAGTTATATCATAAAAATAGTAAATATTATAAGTAAATATTATTTTATTTATTTATTTGAGACGCTTTCACTGTGTTGCCCAGGCTGGTCTCAAGTAATCCTCCTGGATCAGTTTTCCAAGTACTGGAACTACCAAATATGTGTACCACCATACCCAGCTTTTATAAACGTTATTTTAAAAATCTTCCCTCAATCATGAGAGGGTAAGGGCAAAGTGAACATGAGCAACGTACAATGAAATGCATGTATGGAAATGTCATATTGAGACCCACTAAGTTGTACATTAAAAATTACAAAAAAAATCTTCCCTCAAATATTATGAAAATACTTTTTTGTGTGGGAGGGAGACGACTCAAGGGTCAAACACAGGGCCTTGTGAATACTTTGCAAGTGCTCTACCACTGAGCTGTACCTCAAGCCCATTTATTTTTTATCTGGAGACAGGGTCTCGCTATGTTACACGGGTTGCTTTTGGCTTTGAACCTGCAATACTGCCTCTGCCTTCAGAGTCACTGAGATTACAGGTGCGAGCTACCACACCTGACCTGAATATATATATATATATATATACTTTTTGAAAAGTGAGCATGATGGTCTGCTTAACAGTATTCTTGACTTATAGAGTTAGTTTTGCATTTATTTGCCTCAATTTTTCATTGAAAAGAATTTCACTAAGAGAAATCTACAATGATGTACTGATTACAAGTTGGAAGAAATGCTCTATAGTTACTAACCTAGTTTTTCCCTTTTAATTCCCACATATAATTATTAATCACTTTACCTTACTGATTTAACTTCCAATTAAAAAATTTTATATATAAATTTTTTGGCATTAGTGGGGGTTGAACACAGGGCCTTGTGCATGCTAGCTAAGCAAGTGCTCCCCACTGAGCCCCATTCCCCAAATCTCTTGTTTTTATTTTTTATTTTGAAACAGGTTCTTGCTAAATTATGCAGGCTGCCTCCTGGCCTCAAACTTGCCATGCTCCTGCTTCTGCTTCCCGAGACACTGGGATTACAAGTGTGTGCCACTGTGCTTGGTTTAGTCTCCAATTAAAGAAAATAAAATCTGTCCAACTCTCCCATCCCTACTGCCACTGCTCTAGTCCAATCCAATGTCATCTCTCATCCGAATTTTTATAAATATCACCATAGTTATATCTACCCTCAAGCTTGCTCCCCACTAAGCCCTACTTTATCATAATGCAGCTAAGAAATCTTTCTAACTAGAAATCTGATGTTATTCTCATCCAAATCCTTCATTCAATGGTCGTCATCATCTTAAGGATAAATCTCAATTCCTTAACATGCCATCAAAATTTTTCATGATCTGACTCTGTATATTCATCCTTTCTGATGGCTTTTTCACAGCCATTGCACTCTGTACTTGAACCAAGTAGCTAGCTGTTCATCAAATGTACTATGATTTTTCAACTTAGTTAACCTTTACAAATGTGTTTTTCTGTCTGCCAAAAATATTTCTTCCACTTTTGCCCCTATCCTACATGAAAATTCTTGGCCACCATTAGGATCTAAGTTCATAGTTATTTTATCTGGAAAAGTCTTCAGCTCTCTGACGGCAGGAGGTGCATCTTGCTCCCACTGAATTCTCCTGGTCTTCATAGTGTGCCTGGTATAGTCTGGACTAAGAGACCACTTACTAAGTAAATGAATAATTTTGTATATAGGCTAGCTGAAAGAATATGGGATTGTTCTTTGTCTTTCAGGAAAATATACCTATTTTTTCACATAGATGTGTAGGTGTGAAAACTAGATTTACAGGGCATCCTTATTTCTTGTGGGGAAAGCCTGAACTTGCTCTTTTTGACAAGTGACTAAACTATGTCACTTACTTATATTCATATCCTCTAATGATGTGCAACACATTCTCTGTATCTCACGCTTAAAAGACGAGCAAGCCATGAAGTTTTGGCCTGCTATTTATTTACTTTTCAATTCTTTGTATTTGACTTTTCACTTTGGATGCTCTTAGTCACTTTTCAGTTCTTTGATTACAGGAACTAGCTCTCCTCTTCCACATTAGCTGTAGTAAATTACTTGCTGTCATACTCTCAACTCTTTCTGCCCATACAAATGTTTTCCTTTAAGTTTAAAATATCCTCCCCTCAATCCTTGCCCATTTAGCAAATATCTGCTCCTAGTTCAGTGTTAACATTCTTGGGGAAACTTTCCCCATTTAAAAGTTAGATTCATTTCTCTAAATGCCCATTTATAGGATCTTTATTACTGTGAGGAGAGTAAAACTAAAATCAAAGTCAAACTACCTTTGGAAATATCTTAGGAAAACATGGCCACACTGGGAACTGAAGTTTGGAGTACTCTGCAGTTCTTAATGCATGCACCTTCCTGTGGGAGTTGAGCAGATCCTGATTTCATCAGTAAGGGAAATATTGAAGAGGTTGTGGCTGGTTCACATTTTAAAACTGGTAAGACTGGTTTGCTCCATAATCATTGGTGCCTATTTTCTATCATCTTATTTAAAAAATCCATTGGGGTATTACTATCTAAGGAAGTTATTTTTCTCTTTAATTTTCTTGCTTTCATTCCATTCTATCCCACCCTAATCATTAAGATGGATTTTCTTTTGGACAAACACTTTCTTCCTCACAGAAGTCTCTTCTGTTCTTCTCCCTCCACTCCTTTTTTAGGTCAAGGAAGTGGCAGTTCATTCTTGTAGATATGTGAGGAAGCACATGGCAAATTAAAAAGTAATCTTTAGAGGTGCACAGTGACACACATCTGCAATCCCTGCTATTCAGGAGGCTGTGAAAGAAGGATCATGAGTTCAAGGCCAGGCTGGGCAACAGAGAGATCTCCACCTCAAAAAAAAGACCAAACAACAACATCAACAACAACAACAACAACAACAACACACTTAAATCTTTAACAACTTATCTCTTCAGTTTTTACCTGATCTCTGGAAAGCACCAATGATCAAAACATCTAAGTATCTTTCCTTTTGTCTTTCCTTCTTTTGGGAGAAAAATGGGGCTTGCATGCAAGCTGAAATGTCCAGTTTACCAAGAGTGGCCTCAGCTCTTACAACAACTTGTGTGTTATTTTCAGGGTAGTTCTGTCAAACTCCCAAGCCTTGAGTTATAAGAGATCAGTATGAGATATACCCTGAGGACACTTACCATCTCTAGAACAGAAAGGAGGGTAAAATAAAATTGTTTTATGTTTGCAATTTTGGAAGATTCAAGGGTCTGGTAGGAAGTGAGACTGAAATTGCTAAGGTCACCCTGTAGCTCCTCTGATGCTGGCATTTAAGTGGGAATGCAGCAGCCCCAGTATAATGCAGCATGTGTCTTATTCCATTCCATCAAAAAGAAAAAAGAAAAATCATTTCTGAGTGAATGAATAGCCATCTTATTAGTCTGTTTTGCTACAACTTTATTGTCCTTCATCTTCCTGAAAAATAAAGTTTTCCTTTTAAAAATGTTGAACTGCCCAATGCTATGTATTAAATGTCACTAAACTGTACACTTTAAGATAGTTTGTTACTTGAAGCCAAGCATGGCAGTGCACGGTTGTAAGGCCCCCCACATGGGAGGCTGAGGCAAGAGGATCATCAGTTTAAGACCAGCCTGGGATATACAGTAAGACCCTGACACGAATGAATAAAGGAATGAATGAATGAATAAAAGGTTCATGTTATTTGAATTTTGCCTGAATTTTAAAAATAGAAATATGACAAGTGACATACTGCAGAATTACCAAAGTTGTTATGTTTTCCATCATTTGTGTGTATATGACACATGCAGTTCTATAATGTTGCCCAGGAAGAGATCTTGCATCCTAAGACTACTGTGATGGGCTCTGAGAGAAGAGATTATAATGCCAGAATACTTAGCTACTTGGATGTGATTAAGCTTATTTTGTTCATCAGTGAAGTGATATTACAACAATCTTTCTAGCATATTAGAGAAAATGAACTCTAATTAACATTTATAATAGCTCTGTGAGCCTCATTGTAGTCATTTAAGTGAAAACTACTGAGCCTTTAAAAAAATCTTGATTGCTTTGAACCATATCTTAGAAACACTAGAAGAAAAGTAAACGTGGTAAAGGATTAATCTATGGAATAGAAGCGGTGGAAGGCTGATTCCTAGTAAATACAGGAATAACTTAAAATTTATCATGTTTTTTTTTAGAATCTCAAAAACTATTTTCAATTTCATTTTAGTACCAATAATGAGGGTGTCAGAGGTGCCATCCCTTCTAAGACAGGCTGTCACAGGGATCCTTTTCAGGCTCAGCCAACCTCAAACTGATGTTACTGGATAGACTAGAAGTAAGTTATCTTCTTTCATCCTAATTTCCTCCCCTTTCAGAGCTTCTTTCCCAGGGACTGAAGGAGGCAGCCTGGAGAAATCTCTTTGCATAGTCTACAGGAATCATGATCAAGGGGTGGTCAGAATGTTCTCCAGGAAAATGGACTTCTAATTTATCTATGACAGCTCCATCTCTGGTCTTTTCAAATAGCCCACCTTTATCTCATTCCTATCTTTGTCTTTATGCAGAGTATTATACAGGGAATGGGACTTAGCTCAGTTGGTAGAGCACTGCTCTGCAGTCTCTGAGGTCCCGAGTTCAATTCCCAGCACCACAAAAATGGGAGAAGGACCTGGCAATCCACTCCCAAGGCAATCCCGAAACAGTCTGCCACTGAAAACCCTATGACGGTCGCTATGAGTCGGATACTGACTTGACAGCATCTAACAACAACAACAACATACAAGGAATACCTGTATCAGGGCAACAGGTTTCAAAGGTGTCAGTCCATCATGGCAGGGAGGGTTTGGTGGAGCACAGAAACCAGGAAGCAGGGAAAGTGGGAGCAAAATTATTGCTTTGTTTTTGTTTTTCTGTAGTACTGAGGGTTGAACCCAGGGCCTCATGCATGCTTTGCAAGCACTCTACCACTGAGCTGCTCCCTCAAGAGGAAGGTATCTCAGTCAGGCATGGTGGTACATGTATGTAACCTCAGCGATTCTGGAGGCAGAGGCAGAAGGAATCGCAAGTTCAAGGTCAGAGGCAGCCTGTGTATCCTAGTAAGCCTGTTTCAAGACAAAAAGTAAAAACTGGGCTGCTGGTACAACTTAGTGGTACAGCCCTTGTGAATCAGGCTTGAGGCCCTGGGTTCAACCCCCAAGTACTACAAAAAAGAAAAAAAAAAAAAAGAGGAGGAAAGGGTCTATTTCCAATCCCTTGACCCCCAGCTAGCCTTGCAACTTGCTTTAACCAGAAGAAATGTCACTGTGGCAGTTTTAAGCTTAGCTCCTAATCCTGGCAGCTCCTTTGTTTCTTAGAATCCAGCTACCACGTAAAGAAGCTTGTGTTAACTACTGGATAATAAGAGATGACTGGGAGAAGTGGGGCGAGAAGCCCAGCTGGTCCTACCCATTAGTTACCCAAGTCAAGTGAGAGATGAAACCATTGTGAATATCCAGCCATATCAGTGATCCCAGACAACACCATGTGAGGCAGACAAAATGCCTAACCAACCTAGAGAATTTTAAGAAATAATATTTCACTTATGATTTAAGCCACTATGTTTGGGGTAGTAAATTATACAGTAATAGATAACTGATACATCCCTTGATACCCTAATCAATTTTCTTCTAAAATTCTAGATTTAGAACTGGAATTGTATTTCTGCCAATAATAGACCGACTAGTCACTTCAACCCCTAGTTGTTGCTGAGTCCTGTCAAGTTGATTCCAACTCATAGTGACCCTACATACAGCAGAACGAAACACTACCCAACACTGTGCCATGCACATAATCTTTTTATGTTTGAGCCCAGTGTTGCAGCCACTATGTTTCTTTGCATTTTGAGTTGTGTCACATCAGCAAAAGGAGGTCCCAGGGGCTATACTCCATTCTTGTCATTAAGGTTGACTCTACTTTGAGGAGGCAACTCTTCCCCATTTATTTCTTGAATGCTTTCCACCCTGGCAGTCTCATTTCCTGGTACTACATCTCACAGTGCTTCTCTGCAATTCAACACCTAAAGGATCTTAAAATCTCCAACTTGAACATTTTTATAACTTTTGAAATCAAAGGTCCTCAGATCTGACAAAGGACTTGTCACTAAAATGTTTCAAGAATTCTTATAACCCAGGTACAGTGGTGCACATATAATTCCAGCTACTTTGGAGGGAGTGGCAAGGAAGATCATAGGTTTGAGGCCAGAGGCAGCCTGTGCAACTTAGTGAGAACCTGTCTCAAAATAAAATTTAAAAAAAGAAAGAAAGAAAGAAAGAAAAAAAACAGTTGAGGGTGCAGTTCAGTGGTCAAATGATTGCCTAGCACAAGGCCCTGGGGATCAATACCTAATACTTTTTTTAAAAAAATGTCCTATGAGTAATTAAAAAGGCAATCTATTTTCTAAAAAATCAAGGAAAAATGTGGACAAGAAAAAAAAGATGCTTGACATCATTAGTCATGTAAAATACAAATTAAAACTACAATCAGGACTAAGGATATAGTTCAGAAGTAGAGTGCTTACCTAGCATGTGCAAGGCCCTGGGTTCAATTCCTAGCATCACAAAACACACACACACGTGCACCCACAGATACCACTTCATAGCTACTAATACCAAATGCTGGTGAGGACATGGACCAACTGAATCTCATACATACCTTGTTATAGGAGAATAAAACGATAAGACCACTTTAAAAATTACTAGACAACGTCTTACAATATTAAACATGTACCTACCCACACACTGATAATTCTAATCCTAAGAGTTACACAGTAATAGCAGTTTTATTTACAAAACAAAAAAACTAGAGACAACCCAAATGTCCATTAAATGGACACACTCATTGTGTTATGTTTATTCAAGAAATCAATTTGGCAATAAAAAGGAATAAACTACAAATGCACACAATAACATGGATGAATCTCAGAGACATTTTGTTGAGTAAAGCAGTAAAACAAAAGATTCCATATGAAGTTCAAGAAGGTAAAATAATAGTTGCTTGAGTGTGCAGGGCCATTAACTGGCCAGGGTAAGAAGAAATGTTTATAGGGTGATGAAAATGTTCTCAGATGTTGACTACACAGGCACATATATTTCTCACAATTCACTTAACTGTATACTGGTACTTCAGAATGATCTGTGCATTGTATCATATGTGATTTACTCCTCAATTAAAAAAAGAAAACCAAAAGCATTTATATAACCCCATTTTTGTATTACTTCTAATGTGTTTATAGATTAAAACATGGTATGAGATATGAGCTTAAGAATTAAGCTGCATGTGGTGGCGCACAACTGTAATCCCTGTTTTGGGATTGCCTCAGGAGTGGGGATGAGGCTGTAGGATCACAAGTTTGAGGCCAACCTGGGGCCAACAGGGAATTCAAGGCTAGTCTGGGCTACATAGCAATACCTTGTCCAAAAAAAAAAAAAAAAAAGAGACTCCCCCCAAAAAAACAAAACAAAACAAAACAAAATAAGCATACCTGAAGAAAGAAGAACAAAGAAAGAACCAAAAAAAGTTTTTGGAAGAGAAAGTAATAGGAAAATTATTATTTTATGTTTTATTATCTATTTATTTATTTGGAGGTACTGGTGATAGAACTCAAGGTCTCACACACACTAGGTGCACACTGTATCACTAAGCTACAACCCTAGCCTTGAAAATTATTTTTATGGCTATGAATAATAAGTTTGGGGTAAATGAATAAAATACTAAACTTTGTTGACATAACAAGAATTAACAAGGTAGTTCAATAACCTTAACATATGAACCAAAATACTTCTGGTTTATGAGCTTTCATGTACAACAAAAAAATAATTCCTCACAACAGTGACTAACTTTTTAAGAGCTTGGAGCCTTTTCAGTCTTTTAAACAAATATTTACTGAATAGTTCATATGAATAAGATATTTAATATTAAGGGCTGTGAGAGATATGAGGCAGTAAAGATTCCAAAATCCAGCCTTCCATTGTATTACTCCATAGAATTTATTCAATATAATAAACAGACTTGTTATATATGCAGGAGTGCAATGACTACTGTACTTAGAAAAGTCAACAAAATTACTGTACTACCAGCAATCTGATGCCAGTTTAATTCACACAATATGTACAAGTGAGGAATGAAGTAGACTACTGGAATTTTTCAGAATATATCTTTCTTTTCTTTTGAGAAGTTTCACCATTCTATGCATCATTCCCCAAATATACTAATTTTAAAAATGTTTTCACTGAATACTTATTGTCTGCCAAGGATTAATATTCTATATTCTATATAATGTATTAATATATATTACAAACAAGGTGTAGTGATGAATACCTGTAATCTCACTACTTGGGAGTCTGAAGCAGGAGGATCATAAAATCAAGGCCAGCCTGGGCTATAATACAGAAGCCCTGTTTCAAAAAAATTCTATCTTATACAAACTAGAGATAACAGCAATGACTAAAATAGCATCTCTGTCTTATAGAATCAACAGTTTAGGGGCATTAACAATTAGTGTGCATCTCAAAATCTGTTATCAAAATTCAACACAACTGGAATGTAGTAGAATTATTTTGCACACAACATACAACTAATACAATGAAAAGTAACACTAAACTTTCATATATCTGGCAGCTTCAGCACACTGAATTATACTGAGCTTATAGTCAATTAATTCAGGGTTGTTTGTTTGTTTGTGACAAAGTCTCACTATGTAGCCCAGGCTGGCCTCAAACTCAAAGCAATCCTCCAAGTGTCAACATGTCCAGCTTTGCTCAGTTCTTAAAGTGAATATATCATTATTGTACAAGTATATACATCCTAGGAACTAGGAATGTAACAAAAAGGAAATATACTCCTGTCCTCTAAGACTGAAATCCCAGGAGGAAGACAAGTAAACAGATTAGTGAAATGAATGTTATAAAAGAAGCATCTACGGTGTGTTCAGAGAACAGAGAGGAAAGGCACTTAATTTGGGATATATAGAAGCATTCTTAATTAATCTCTCCTTAATCAACTACATGGATTTTTGACCTTGTGAAACATAATGGCTGGTGTTCCCAGTAGACCAAATTCTCAGAGCCAACAGCACTTCTGATTCCTTTATTTCAATTTGCTTAACAAGAGACATTCCCAACCTGTACATGCAGTTATATATAATACTAATATCATAATTTAACTCACTAAGTAAACCTATGAAATATGATTGAAAGAACTATAATCTGTATGAAAATGAAGCTGAATATGTATATTGATAAGCTGCTAAAATAATAAAACTGCTGTCTAATTAGAGATAGGAAGCCTAAAGATTAGGGTAGGAAACCTAGAAGGATTTTACACTCAGATTGCTTTGAAATGGCTTTAAATTCTCACTCCACTTCAAAGAAATGGAGTGAGAAACTTAAAAAAAAAAACTTAAAAATCATAGATGATTCATTATTGGTGGGGTTTCTATAAGAAAGACTACAAAAAAAAAAAAAATTAGTCAGCAGACCCTGATTCAAAGGAAAAGCCTTGATCCTAAAACAAAAGACTGATGGAAACATACACATGAAAGTTTTAAGAGAATATGTTTAAAATACTCTTTTTTTTTTTTTTTTCAGTACTGGAGGTTGAACCCAGGGTCTTGCGCCTGCATGCTCTGCAAGTGCTGGACCACTGAGCTGCACCCCCAGCCCATTTTTTAGTTTTTGAGACAGGGTCTCGCTAAATTACACAGACTGCCTCTGGTCTCGAATTTGCGATCCTCCTGCCTCCGCCTCCTGAGCCACTGGGATTACAGGCATGCGCCACCGCGCCCGGCTTGAGAATATGTTTAAAATACTCTTGCAACTTTTCTTTCCAAGTTTAATTTGACTTTTTATTAATTGGTAAGGACTACAGTAAAGAAAAAGTCTTAAATTGTAAGTTTCAGGAAAAGAGAGAAATAAGAATGTCAGGAAGGATATCAGGCTGCTGCTATGCATTGGCTGATTAAAGATTAAAACGTAAATCTGAAAAGGTGAAAGCTGAAAGGGACTATGGCCCAAATAATAAAATCACTAATAGCATGAACAAAGTAGTCCTGGATTTGCCCCCTAAACTCTGAAATGCTGAGACAAAGGTAGCCTTAAATAGGGCAGTCTTTTTTATTGATACAAAATCATCCCCACTAGAAAACAAGCCCCAAGAAAAGACCTCATCTGTTTTTGCTCACTGATCTGACCTCACTAACAGGACCCAGAATGCCTAGAATAAAGTAGGCCGTCAATTAAGGTTGAATGAGAATTGAATGAGGAGCCACAACACTGACATTTACAAAAGAATGAATATCCTTGAAACTTGAGCAATGTAAGCTTAAGACAAGCAGAGGATAATGTGACTTAACACATCAAAAATAAACTTAGAGATCCAGTTTTCCATCAATTCTTACTCCCTTTCTCTGGAGACTCTACTCTCTAGTTTTATTGATTCTCTCACCATTTCTAAGGCTTTTGTTCCTACTGTCTTGCTCCCTTCTCTTTCACTTTCTTCATCTATTAAAATTCTATACCTCAAAGAAAATATACAAATGGCCAGTAGTTAACGAAAATGATGTTCAACATCATCAGCTACCAAGAAAATGCAAATCAAAGCTACATGAGGTATCACTTTATACATGCTAGCAAGGTTAAAATAAAAGATAGCAGATGTTAATACATGTTGGCTAGATGTACAGAAATTAGAACCCCCATACATTATTATTGATGGTGAGAATGTAAAATGGCACACATAATAGAAACTATATGTAATTACTAATGCATCCATACTCACTGGATCTTTGACAAAAGAGCTGAGCACGCAAGTTGGAAAAAAGATAGCCTCTTCAACAAATGGTGCTGGGAAACTTGGATTTCCACTGGCAGAAAAGTGAAAACAGACCCACACCTCTCAATCTGCACAAAAGTTAATTTGAAATGGATAAAAGATCTCAACATAAAACCAGAAACCTTAAAATTACTAGATGAAAAGATAGGTGACAAGGTCCAATATATAGGCATAGGAAAGCATTTCCTTAATAAGACTCCAATTGCTCAGGAAATTGTAACAAGAATAAATGGGATTATATGAAATTAAAAAGCTTTTGTACAGCAAAGGAAACAACAGAGCTTAAGGAAGAGCCCACTGAATGGGAGAAAATCTTCACATCCTATACATCTGACAAAGAACTAATTTCTAGAATTTACAAAGAACTCAAGAAAGCAATTCCCAAGACAACAAATAATCCAATACATAAGTGGGCAAAGGAACTGAACAGAGAGTTCTCAAATGAAGATGTTCGTAAGGTCATGAAGCACATGAAAAAGTCCTCAATATCTCTAGCCATTAGGGAAATGCAAATCAAAACAACTCTGAGATTCCTCCTAACTCCAGTAAGAATGGCCAAGATCAACAAAACAATAACAAATGCTGGCAAGGTTGCAGAGAAGGAACCTCCTTACACTGTTAGTAGTACTATAAATTGGTTCAACCACTTTGGAAATCAATATGGAGAAACCTCAGAAAATTAAAAATAGAACTGCCATATGGCTCAGCTATATCATTACTGAGAATATTCCCAAAGGGAGAAGAGTCATCATGCCACATAGACAATTGCATCTTTATATTCAATGCAACACTTTTCACAAGAGCAAGGACATGGAACCAACCAAAGTGCCATCAACAGAAGAATGGATAAAAAAAACTATGGTACATATACACAATGAAATACTACTCAGCAATTAAAAAAAAAAAATTGAAATGTCATTTGCAGCAAAATGGATGGATCTGGAGAACATCATTGTAAGGGAACGAATACAAGCTCAAAAAGAGAAATACTATATGTTCTCACGCATATGTGGGAGCTGAATCATACTTAATGGCAGAAAAAAATCCTATACATAAATTGATACATAAAAAAGGTACAATTAAACTTTGCAAAGGGACAATATAACCAGTAGAAAGAAGGAGGGAGAGAACTAGCAGAGGGAAGTGAAATTTGGAGAAGATGGGACCGGGAAGAAGGAGGGTCACTGTAGAGGGATGAATGGGGAGAGGATGATCTCAATGTAAACAGTGCAACTTCATGAGTTCACTGGAAAAATCTGTTGTTGTTGTTAGGTGCCATCGAGTCGTGTCTTACTCATAGTGACCCTCATAGGGTTTTCAATGGCTGACTGTTTTGGGATTGCCTCAGGAGTGGATTGCCACACCTTTCTCCTGTTTTTGCGGTGCTGGGAATTGAACTGGGGACCTCAGAGACTGTAGAGCAGCGCTCTACCAACTGAGCTAAATCCCAGCCCACATTGGAAAAATAGGGGAATATAACCCAAATAAGCATTTGAGTTTCACTACATATTAGCCATAGGGCTCCATAAACTTTGTGGATTGATGAAAGTGTTGCCAGAAGTGATGTAAAGGAAGTATAGTGGAAAAAGCCAATGCTATATTATTCTGTACCCCATCATCATTTACTAAAAAAGGGAAAAAAATTTAAAAAATGAAATATATGTAATATTTCCTCAAGTAATTAAACACACAGTTATCATCATGACCCAGACATTCTACTTCTAGGTATTTAACCAAGATTCTTGAAAACTTGTGTTCATGCAAAAATTCTATACACAAATGCTCACAGCATTATTTATAACAACCAAAAAGTGGGACAACCTAAATATTCATTAACTGATGAAAGGAAAAGGATAATTATCTCCATAAAATGGAATAACAGCTGGCAATAAAAAGAAGTGACAGACTGGGCATGGTGGCATAGGCCTGTAATCCCAGCACTTAGGAGGCTGAGGCAGGAGGATCACTGTAAATTTGAGGCCAGCCTCAGCTACGGAGTGAGACTTTGTCTCAACAAAACAAAAAAAAAAGAATTGAAGAAATACTGATACGTGCTACAATATGAATACTGAAATTAATGCTAGGTGAAAGAAGTCAGACAGACACGGTATGATTCCATTTATATGAAATGACCAAAATAGGCAATATTCTTTAGGGATATGAAGTAATTTGTTACCAGGGCCAAAGGAAGGGTTTTTTTTTTTTTTTTTTTTTTTTTGATGTGTGTGTGTGTTCCTAGGGAACTGAACCTAGGGTCTTGGGCATGTGAGGCGAATACTCTACATCCCCAGGCCAGGTATAAAGTTTCTTTTGGAGACAATGGCAATGTTTTAAAATTGATGTGGTGATGGTTACACAATTTTGTGACTATATAAAAAGCCATGGAATTGCCTACTTTGAATGATATTCCAATAAACCTGTTCTTAAAAATTCTATGAACACTTGAAGGGCAAGTTTAAAAATGATAATCCTCCGATTAGCCACCTCTTCCAGTCAAAAATTTTTATCTGAGCTGTAAAACCAATTGCTATTAGTCTGTTAGTTACATACTGCCTAAATCAGAACACAAGTTTCTAAATGATAAAAGACTTATTCGTTGCATCTGCTTTCTCAGGGCTTAAAGCAGTATATTTTGTAAGGTAGTTTAATATATCTTTTTTTGTACTACAGAATTAATTACCCCCAGGCCAGGTATGGTGGCATATGCTTATAATCCCAGAAATGCAAAATAATTTTTAAAAATTATATATATATATATATATATATATATATATATATATGTCTGTCTGTCTATCTATATTTTTTTCCAGTCTAGTCAGTGCATTAAAAAGTCATACATAGTTAAGAGTCCCAGGATGCACCTCTTCAAATGATAGCATGGATCAGGAAGCTCTGATGGCAGAAGAATAGATTAGATATACTGTGTGGCTGATTCAGAAAGTAACATCAGATCTTACAAATTTCTTATCTAAAGTTTAACAATACCCTGCAGCCTTATATTCTAGTGCTTGTAAGTTTTTCCATCTTTATTTCCTTTAGAAATAGTCACTTGTTAAAATAATGCAAGAGTTGCAGAATTTTACAATAGCTAACAAAGGGTAAATTTTATAATCTTCTAAGAATCAGATTTCCACAGATTAGAAGAGATCAAAAAGACCTAAGAATACAGTTTGGTGGGACTGGGATTATAGCTCAGAGGTAGAGCACTTTCCTAGTGTTACAGTTTTGACATGAAATGTCCCCCACATGTTCATGTATGAAGGCTTGGTCCCCAGCTGGTGGCGCTATTTTGGGAATTGCTGGACACATTATGATGTGGGGACTAGCTGGAGGAAAAAAATCACTGGGGGCATGCCCTGAAAAGATACACCTTTTCCCTGGCCCCCTCCTCCTGTGCCTCTCTGCTTCCTGTATGTCACAAGGCTTCTATATTCCACTATATTCTTCTGTCATGATGTTCTGGCTCTCTTCAGTTCCATAGCAATGCAAGCAACTGACCATGGACTAAAATCTCTGAAAGCATGAGCCAAAATGAACCCTTACTCCGTTGTTTATGTCAGGTTTTTTTTTAGCCTAACACACCAAGCATGAGGGAGGCCCTGGGTTCAATCAACCAACTAATCAATAAAATACAATGTGGTATCCTGGCTTGGTCAGGAGAACAATAAAGGGATATTAATGGAAAAATTAATGGAATCCAAATAAAGGCTACAGTCTATAGTATTATTCCAATTTTCTTGGTTTTGATAAATGTACCATGGTTTTAGGGAGAAGGACCCGGCAACCCACTCCCCAAAAAATCAGCTGTTGAAAACCCTATGAATAGTAGAGAAGCATGGCAATCGTGTTTTGCCTGTTGTATGTAGGATTGCTATGAGTTGGACACAGACTCGATGGCACCTAACAATAACAACAACCATGGTTTTGGAAAATGTTAGCATTAGCAGATACTGGCTGAAGGGTCAGAAACTCTGAATTGTCTTTGGAACTCTTCTGAAAATCTAGTTACTTCAAGACAAAGTTGCAGCCAGTGTGGTGGCACAAATGTGTAATCCTAGCACTCAGGAGGATCAGGCAAGAGGATCAAGAGTTCAAGGCAAGGCTGTTCTATATAGTAAGTCCCAGACAAGCCTGGGCTATGTATCAATACCCTGCCTTAAAAAAAAAAAACAAGAAGGAAGTGAGTGAACTGTGTTGTTTTTAAGCAGACTCTACTGTGAAGTAAGGCAAAGATGGACACATTCTTCTGGAGTACCTTCATGTTTATTCGTTCAAATAATTATTTTGTCCTTGTTAGGGGATAGGGTTTAAGCCTGAAGCCGTAGCACTGTGGCATCTGACCCCATCAGATCTCAGAAGCTAAGCAGGGTCAGACTTGGATGGGGGACCACCTGGGAACACCAGATACTGTAGGCTTGGGAGAAGGACCTGGTAACCCACTCCCAAAAATCAATTCACCATTGAAAACCCTATGAATAACAGTGAAGCACTGACAATAGTGTTGCATCTATTGTATATAGGGTTGCTATGAGTGGGACACTGACTTGATGGCACCTAACAACAACAACAACAGGGGCATGGTTTAGCTCAGTTGGTAGAGTGTCTGCACTGCACTATTTGAGGACCCAGGTTTGATCCCCAGCACAGAAAAATGGGAGAAGAATGTGGCAGTCCACTTGCAAAGAAAACAATCCCAAAATATTCAGCCATTGAAAATCCTATGAGGGTTGCTATGAGTAGGACCCAACTCCAAGGTACTT
The DNA here is from genome assembly GCA_007922755.1 of Pedetes capensis. Lineage (NCBI taxonomy): Eukaryota > Metazoa > Chordata > Mammalia > Rodentia > Pedetidae > Pedetes > Pedetes capensis. Next base: position 81,697 of record VMDO01006645.1, read on the forward strand.
AACAACAACAACAACAAACATTCAAGTTCCAGTGATTAGAACATGTTATTTTGTTTCTTTGTGTTTTTTTTAGTTTTTGAGACAGGGTCTTGCTATACAGCCCAAACTTGCCTCCAGCTCTCAATTCCCTGCTTCTGCCTTCCCAATGGTGAGATTATAGGCATACCACACCTGGCTTAAGACCTATTATTTTGTAACCTAAGTAAGAGATGATAGTGGCTATAACCAATTTGATAGCAGTGGAGACAGGGAAGGTTGTGGTAACTATTACTATGACTAAGCAAGGAATATGAAAGAAAGAGAGAGAGAGAGAGAGAGAGAGAGAAGGAATAAGAGTGACTTCAAGGCTTTTCAGAGATGGGTTTACTATCAACTGAGAAGGCAAAGACTACTTTTTAGAGGGTATTAGAGGAATCTAGTTTAGAACAAATTGATTTTGAGGTGCTAATTCAAAGTGGAGGTGTTAAGAAAGCAAGTGGATGTTTAAATCTATTTCAAGAGAAAGGTCTGGGCTAAAGATATAAACTGAGGACTCATTGGTAGGGAGGGTACTGATATGAAATAATATGAAAGTCAAGACAGAGAACGAGATAAGGAGGAAGATGGTGACAACAACCCATAAAAATCTCAAGAAGTCTGACATTAGGGCAGAAAAGAACTAGGGAAACTTTTAAAGCTCTACTCATGCTAAAATTAGATGAATTAGTTTCTTTAAGGAAACTGCATCCACTGGAAGAAGCACAGACTACTGAAAGGTCTTGAAAGACTTTCTGGTTCCCTTAATTGTAAAATGTATGCAGCTAGTCAAATGAGATCCAGAATCCTTGAGATGGGAGACTAAAAACCAATATTCCACTTAAGCATTCCATAAAAGCCTTCCATGGCCCACAGAAATAATTCAGCGACTACCACTCAAGAAAACAACCTTTAAGACCAGGGGTGGTGATGCACACCTGTAATCCCAGCAACGTGGGAGGTGGAGGAAGGAGGATCACAACTTAGAGGCCAGAGACAGCCTGCATAACCTAGCAAGACCCTGACTCAAAATAAGAAATAAAAAATGGGGTGTGGGTACAGCTCAGTGGTAGAGCATTTGCAAAGTATGTGTGAAGCCCTGGGTTCAATCCCCAAGACAGGAAAAAAAAAAATCAAACAAACAAAAACTTAAAATATCTTTGCCATCAGTAGCCACTGCAGTGAATTCTTCACATTATGCAAACTAAACACTATAGTATTATAATACAATTCAATTTTATTTTTTTGAGGTACTAGGGGGTTGAACCCAGGGCCTTGCACATACTTTGCCCCTTTTCTATTTTTTATTTTGAGACAAGGTCTCACTAAGTTGTATTACCTGTGGCTTCAAACTTGTGATCCTTGTACCTTCACTTCCAAAGTCACTGAATTACAATTCAATTTTAATAAAACTGAAAAAATGGGACACATTAACTACTAGTAGTATATCTAAAAAGTAACATTTTAAAAATGATATACTGATAAATTTCATATTTGTGAAAAACCTGAAATTGTGTACAAGACTTGAATATGCAAGTATTTTCTAGAATGAATGTAAGAACTCTATTATAGTCTCAATGGGACTTACTATTCCAACATAGTTTAAAACTCTTAAGTTTTAATTAACATTGCTAAAAGACCTGAAAATCAACATAAACCACAAGCTGAATGTGTTAAAAATGAAAAAATTATGAATTTTAAAAAACAGAATACATCCTTTCACACCTTTTAAAATTAATTACATTGAATACAAGGGAAATTCGTCAAGTTCAAACCATGTTCAGACTTGATGAAAAATCTCTGAGAACAGGCTTCAGAGAATTTCTTTAATAGAATAAGTACATTTTCTTCTAAAAGCTTTAAACCTTAAAGAAACCCAAAACTAGGACCTCATGTTTAAGTTGCTGCCTCCAAAGGAGACTCCCATTAGTTAGTGAGGTTACTAGCTAATTCATTCTCTTTCTAGTAATCAGCCAAGATATTTATCCCGAGGATCTAAAAGAGGCTTTTAAATTATACTAGAAATGGGTAAAACCAAAAATAAGGTCCTAAACACAAAAGAGAGTGAGAAACAAACTCTATCATTATTTCCAACTCAGTTCAGTTTATGCAGTATTCAAAGAAATTCATGCTTTCCTAAATTAAAAAATTTCTAATACATTTAACATTAAGGTTGACTCAAATTCTCTCCAGCACACAATACCAAACATTTATATTCTTAAATATGTGCTAATATCTCTCACATATCTTTCAATTTGCGGTAGTGTAGTGTCTTGTGTGTTGCTGTGATGCTGAAAGCTATGCTGCTGGTATAACAGATACCAGCATCATCATCCATGGTGGACAGGTTTCAGCTGAGCTTCTAGACTAAAACAGACTAGGGAGTAGGACCTGGCAGCTCACTGCCGAAACAACTGTTGTTAGGTGCCATCAAGGCGTATCCGACTCACTGTGACCCTCACAGGGTTTTCAATGGCTGATTGTTTTTCGGGATTGCCTAGGGTGTGGATTGCCATGTCCTTCTCCTGTTTTTGTGGTGCTGGGGATCGAACTCGGGACCTCAGAGACTGCAGTGTGGTGCTCTACCAACTGAGCTAAATCCCAGCCTCTCCGAAACAATTAGTCATTGAAAACCGTAAGAATAGGAGAGAAACTGCCAGATACAGTGCTCGAAAATGCACCCCTCTGATTGGAAGGCACTCAAAAGACAACTGGGGAAGAGCTGCCTGCTCAAAGTAGAGTCTACCTTAATGACAGAAATGTAGTAAAGCCCCAGGGTCCTCCATCTGCTGATGTAGCATGACTCAAAATGAGAAGAAACAACTGTTACATCCATTAATAATTAGAACATGAAATGTAAGTAAGTATGGATCTAGGAAAATTAGAAATCATCAAAAGGGAAATGGAGCACATAAACATTGACATTCTAGGTATGAGTGAGCTAAAATGAACTGGCATGGGCCATTTTGAATTAGATAATCATATTGTCTACTATGCTGGGAATGACAAAGAGAAATGGGGTTGCATTCATCATCAAAAAAGATATCTCAGCCGGGCGTGGTGGCGCAGGCCTGTAATCCCAGCAGCTGGGGAGGCGGAGACAAGAGGATCACAAGTTCAAGACCAGAGACAGTGTAACTTAGCGAGACCCTGTCTCAGAAAATAATAAAAAAATCTACAAAATGGGCTGGGGGTGCAGCTCAGTGGTCCAGGCCCTGGGTTCAACCCCTAGTACTGCAAAAAAAAAAAAAAAAGATATCTCAAGATCCATCCTGAAGTACAATGCTGTCAGTGATAGAAATAATAGCCACACATCTACAAGGAACGCCAGATAATAAGACTATTATTCAAATTTACATACCCACTACTAAGGCCACAAATGAAGACAGGGAAGATTTCTACCAGCTCCTGCAAACTGAAATAGAACAAACCCGCTATCAGGATGTACTGATAATTATCGGTGACTGGAATGCAAAAGTTGGAAACAAAAGCGGCTCAGTATTTGGAAAATACAGCCTTGGTGACAGAAATAGTGCTGGAAATTGCATGATAGAATTTTGCCAGACCAATGACATTTTCATTGCAAATACATTTTTTTCACCAACATCAACAGCGACTATACACATGGATTTTACCAGATGGAGCATACAGGAAGCAAACTGACTACATTTGTGGAAAGAGATTATGGAAAAGCTCAATATCAAATGTCAGAACAAGACCAGGTGCTGACTGTGGATAGAACCATCAACTGGTCATTTGTAGGTGCAAACTGAAACTGAAGAAAATTAGAACGACTGTACAAAAGATAAGGTATGATCTTGAGTATATCTCATCTAAGTCAAGAGAACAACTGAAGAACAGATTTGATGTGTTAGACACTAATGATCAAAGACCAGACAAGTTGTGGAATGACATCAAAGACATCATTTGACATCAAAGACATCATTCATGAGGAAAGCAAAAGGTTATTAAAAAGACAGGAAAAAAAGAAAAGACCAAATTACATGTCAAAAGAGATGCTGAAAGTTGCCCTTGAACATCGAACTTCGAGCAGCTAAAGTAAAAGGAAGACATGATGAAGTTAAGGAACTGAACAGAAGATTTCAAAGGGCAGCTCAAGAAGACAAAAACAAATATTATAATGACATGTGCAAAGAGCTGGACACGGAAAACCAAATGGGAAGAACACACAGTTTTTCTCAAGCTTAAGGAATTGAAGAAAAATTCATGTCTCAAGTTGCAATAGTGAAAGATTCTACAGGGAAAATATTAAGTGATGCAGGAAACATCAAAAGAAGATGGAAGGAATACACAGAGTTGTCATACCAAAAAGAATTGATGATCAATCATTTCAAGAGGTTGCATAAGTCAGGAACCAAGAACAAAGTGGAAGCTCCCTTGAAGGAATTGGCGAAACACAGGCTCCAGAAATTGATGGCATACCACTAGATATGTTTCAACAAACAGACACAGCACTGGAGGTGCTCACTTGCTTACATCAAGAGATTTGGAAAACAGCTACCAGGCCAACTGACTGGAAGAGATCCATATTTGTGCCAAGAAAATGGATCCAACTATCTATATCATTAATATCACAGGCCAAGTAAAATTCTGCTAAAGATCATTCAAAAGTGACTGTAGCAGTATACAGACAGGGAACTGCTGGAAAATCAAGCTGGATTCAGAAGACAGTGTGGAACTGGGGATATCATGGCTGATGTCAGATGGATATTAGCTCAAAGCAGAGAATACCAAAAAGAAATCTATGTTTTATCAACCCTGCAAAGGCATTTGACTGTGTGGATCATAACAAATTATGGCAATATTGTGAAGAATGGGAATACTAGACCACTTAATTGTACTCATGAGGAGTCTCAACATGGACCAGGAGGCAGTCATTTGAACAGAACAAGGAAACACTGCCTGTTAAAAGTCAAGAAAGGTGTGCATCTGGGTTGTATCCTTTCACCATACCTCTTCAATCTCTATGCTGAGCAAATAATTCAAGAAGTCAGACTTTATGAAGAGGAATGTGGCATCATGATTGGAGGAAGACTCATTAACAACCTGTGTTATCTAGATAACACAACTCTGCTTTCTAAAAGTCAAGAGGATTTGAAACACTTACTAATGAAGATCAAAAAACACAGCCTACGGTATGGATTGCACCACAATGTCAGGAAAACAAAAACCCTTACAACTTGGATGGTAAGCAACTTCATGATAAATGGAGAAAACATTGAAGTTGTCCAAGATTTTGTGTTACATGGTTCTGCAATCAACGCCTGTGGAAGCAGAAGTCAAGAAATCAAGAGAGGAGAAGATGGCGGACAGATAGCACACGCCTTCTGTCCTGGAGTAGCGGGAAGCCTTGATTAAGGGTTTGGAGCTCACATTGACTGGATAGAAACAGTGATAGTTCAGATTGGGAGACAGTAGAGGGAACTGGACGAACATCGAAAGCTCGGATCTAGCTCCAGAGGACCTACGCAGAGGACAGCAGCTGGGTCGCTGTTTTGCCATTTCGCAGAGGGCGGATAGGATCCTGGAGACTTGGAGAGGACTTCAGCACACATCCACAGGGGCCCAGACCCAACATGGAGTGCAACCTTGGCATCGCACCATCACCCTGCCCATGGGACAGAGTACAAGCTCTGTGTGAGCCAGTTTGAGGTGGCACATGGAATCACCATCCCTAGCAGTGCACGCTGCACAGCCGGAGTTGCCGGGCTGGTGTAGGTCCCTCACACAGGAGTATAGGCATCAGATCCACGATAGGTGATATGTGAGGGTGTGGGGAGTGAACGCAGAGGGGCCTGGGGAACCAGCACCAGCGGAGCATGACCAGAGCTGTGGCATGGCTCCCTCCCTCCTGTTGTAGCAGGGCAGTTGTGCAGATGCAATTTTCACAGACATATGGGTACACATGCACCTGGATTCCAGACACACCAGAGGTGATTCTATGTCATCCCACTGCGCTGTGGAGTAGGCTGGGGTCTGTGGAGGCGACTGAGTCCCACGTGGGCAGAGTGTGGCTGATTCCACAAACAGCGTGCAGCAGTGCACTTTACCCCAGAGCAGTTTTGAGCCTGACCACCACACACGGCCAGACTTGCTGCAGATTCCCCCTGGGGTGGTTGGATATCATCCTGTGTGCTGCAACGGGGGAGTGGCGAGACCACAACAGGACCTGGATCTCCCAAGTGGACTCCCACATGGACGGAAAGCCCTATGATAAAGATCCACGATAGCAGCCATATTCTCTCCATGCTGTAGGCTTTGTGGCGGAGATCTCTGATTTGGGGAAGTGGCACCCAAACTATGTGGGACAGGATGAACTCCAGGGAGGCCCCCACAGGTTCCACTGCCTCTCTAACAATACAACAGACACAGAATATTTCATGGGACAGACTCTATGGGCACTCAGTGTCCCGCTTAAACCCAGGGTATTGCGGGGCTACCTGCCATATCCACTCGACAGAGGGAAGCTTCACAGAAACCCTGCCCCCTAACACAGCCTGCTTCCTCGGATTGTGTGGAAAAATTGCCACCCTGTGTTCTGCAGTGTTCACTTCATCCTTACTATCTCCACAGTTCAGATTCCACTTGTGGGAACATACAAGTGTGTGTGTGTGTGTGTGTGTGTGTGCACGTGTATGCACGTGTTCTTTTTTTCTTTCTTTTTCTCTCTTCCTTTTTCTATTCTCCTCTTTTTCTTATGCTATATATGTGTTTTTATTTCAGTTAATTATTTTATCCTTAAGTTTTAACCTTAATTTTAATTCTGACTTTAATTTCTATTAGTGTCTGTTCTCTATCTCCTCTTTCCCCCTCTTCTGTCACCAGATCCTCCCCCATCTCACCCCCCAGAAGAGAAACAGAATCTATTGCTTCCCTACCCCCCAGCCCCTTTGGAGTAGGGCTGGTGAACTAGAATAAGAGCCCCACAGACTATACAACCGAGGAACTACGGAGCTTAGGGGAGCAAATAAAGCATCAGAGATTCAGCACCATAAAATCTCAAAGGAATAACAGAGGGAGAAGTTCTGCACATTCAGGAGAGACAAAACCTATTTCCCGGACCATATTATGGGCAAAGTAAACCTACAAGAAACACAAAGGGGCAGGATGGATCTGAAGACCCCACAGACCAAAGCCCCCCAACAATTCCTCCAATGAATCTCAACTCTTAGAGATCTCTGAATTGGAATTCAGAATTATGGTTATAGATATGCTAAGAGAAATCAAACCCAATACCACCATATCAAGAAACCGAAATCCTTGAAAAGAAGGTATCTTACCTGGAGTCCGTTCTATCCTCCCAGCTAGAAATGATTAGGAAAAATCAAGCAACCATCATTGCAATGCAAACTAAATGAGTGGAATTCTGCAAAAGAATCCTTTTCATTGAGATTGGATGAATCTGAACTGAGGATCTCCAATTCTGAAGATACCATCCATGAATTTAAATACATACAGTCAGAAATGGAAACAATGATAAAGGAATTTAAAAAAGATTTCCAGGAAACCTCAGACAGAATGAAAAAATGAAACTTAAGAATTCAGGGTGTCCCTGAAGGAGAGGAAAAATCCACCAGAGGTCTAGAAAATCTAGTATATGATACCCTCAAGGAAAACTTCCCAGAGATAATCCAGGATATGGGTACATACACAACTGAAACATTTAGGACGCCATCCAGAGTAGATCAAAATAGGTCATCCCCAAGACATATTATTGCTCAAGTGCTGTCATTAGAAACCAGGGAGGCTATCCTGCAAGCAGCAAAGCAGAAAGCCCTTATTACTTACAAAGCAAAACCTATTAAAATTACTGCAGAGTTCTCCATATCAACATTGAAAGCTAGAAAGGCATGGTCACAGGTGATTCATATATATATAATAAAAAATCTCCAACCAAGATTACTATATCCAGCGAAATTATCTTTGAAAATAGGAGTATAAGACATTTAATGATATCGATGCATTTAAACGATTTGCAAGCCCCAAACTAGCCCTGCAGAGGATTGCAAACCAATTACCACATCCAGGAGAGATAAGACAACCCTATATAGGAAACCAAAGACTTGGTTAGCTGAAATGAGTGCAACCCAAGAAGGGAACAAAGCAACCATGATTCATAAACCAGTCACATGTAATGATTGGATGCATAACAATAAATGCTACTCAATAATCACTATTAATGTAAATGGTCTTAACTCACCAATTAAGAGACAGAGAATGGCTAATTGGATGAAAAAACATAAACCTTCAATATGTAGTATTCAAGAAACTCATCTAACTCACAAAGACTGCAACAGACTGAGAATTAAGGGCTGGAAAACAGTATATCAAGCAGGGGGAAACAAAAAGCAGGCGCTGCAATTCTAATATCAGATAGATTAAATTTCAATCCAAACTAATTAGAAGAGACAAAGAAGGACACTACATTTTAGTAAAAGGAACAATCAATCAGGAACCAATAATGCCCCTAAATATTGATGCCCCAAACACTGGGGCACCTAACTTTATAAGACAAACTTTATGGACTATAAAGAACTTTATTGGACCAGAAACAATAAATATTTATGCCCCAAACACTGGGGCACCTAGCTTTATAAGACAAACTTTATGGACTATAAAGAACTTTATTGGATCAGAAACAATAATAATGGGAGACTTCAATACCCCCCCTTTGTCAAAAGACAGGTCATCAAAATGAAAAATCAACAGAGAAACATCAAATCTAATCTCCACTCTAAACCAGTTGGATCTCACGGATATATACAGAATATTTCATCCACACGATGAGGAATACACATTCTTCTCAGTATGACATGGAACATTTTCTAAGATAGATCATATGCTAGTCCATAAGAACTCCCTCAACAAATACAAAAGAGTAGAAATTATCCCCTGTTCCTCATCAGACCATAATGGGATAAAATTGGAGCTCAAGAGCAAGAATAATTCCAGAAACTTTACAAACTCATGGAGACTAAACAATACACTGCTAAATGACCAATGGGTTGTTGATGAAATCAAAATGGAAGTTTAAAAATTTCTGCAATCAAATGGTGATGAAAACACATCATACCAAAACATATGGGATACAGCAAAGGCAGTTTTAAGAGGGAAGTTTATAGCATTAAGTGCCTTCATCAATAAAGTACAGAAGAGCCAAATAAACAACCTAATGACGCATCTTAAGACACTAGAATTCCAACAACAAATCAACCCTAAAAGGAGCAGCCAAAAAGAAATTACAAAAATAAAGAAATTACAAAAATATCTCAATTAGAATCCAAAGAGACAATTCAAAAAATTAATAAGACTAAGAGCTGGTTCTTTGTAAAGATTAACAAAATAGACACTCCTCTTGCCAATCTCATCAAAAAGAAAAAGGAAAAAACTAACATAGTGTGAAAGAAAACAGGTCCATAACCACCAAATACAATGAAATACAGAAAATCATCAGGTATTACTATGAGAGACTGTATTCCCAAAAATATGAAAATGCAGAAGAAATGGACAGATTTATTAACACGTATGACTTATCAAAGCTAACCCCAGAAGACATAACTGACCTAAACAAGCCCATTACATATACGGAAATGGAAAAGGTAATAAAAAGTACCCCAACAAAGAAGAGCCCAGGTCCTGATGGACTCAGAGCAGAATTTTACCAAACTTTTAAAGAAGATATAATACCTGTCTTCCTCAAATTATTCTAAAAAATAGAAAAGGAGGGAACACTCACAAATTCATTCTATGAAGCTACCATCACCCTGATACCTAAACAAGGAAAAGATTCATCTAAGATAGAGAATTATAGACCCATCTCCCTTATGAATCTAGATGCAAAAATATTTAGTAAAATTCTAGCAAACAGAATCCAGCAGCATATGAAAAAGATTATTCACCATGACCAAATGGGATTTATACCACAGATGCATGGCTGGTTCAACATACGGAAACCAATTAATGTAATCCAACATATCAAGAAACTGGCAAACAAAAACCACATGATCATCTCAATTGATTCTGAAAAGGCCTTTGACAAATGTGATACCTTTTCATGATAAAAATGCTGGAGAAGATAGGTATAACAGGCAAATAACCCTATGAGGGTCGCTATGAGTCAGACACAACTTGACAGCACCTAACAACAACAAAACCTTAATACCATAGAAGCCATCTATGACAAACCTACAGTCAACATTATATTAAATGGAGAAAAACTGAAACCACTTCCTCTTAGATCTGGAGCAAGGCAAGGATGTCCTCTCTCTCCTATTCTATTTAACACAGTAATTGAAGTCCTGGCCAGGGCAATCAGACAAGAGAAAGAAATCAAAGGGATACAGATTGCCAATGAAGAGGTCAAATTATCCTTATTTGTAGACGATATGATTCTATACCTAAAAGACCCCAAAACCTCAACCAGAAAACTTCTAGAATTAATCAACTCCTTCAGCAAAGTGGCAGGATACAAAATCAACACACAAAAGTCAATAGCTTTTCTTTACACCAACTGCAAACAGGAAAAGAAGGAAATTTCAGAAAAAATACCTTTCACGATAGCCCACCAGAAAATTAAATACCTTGGAATCAGTCTAACCAAAGACCCTTCAGAGCTCTACAAGGAAAATTTCAAAACATTAAAGAAAGAAATAGCAGAGGACACTGAAAAATGCAAAGACCTTCCCTGCTCCTAGATAGGGAGAATTAATATAGTAAAAATGGCTACCCTACCAAAAGCAATCTATAGATTTAATGCAATACCCATTAAAATTCCACTGACTGACTTTACAGAAAGAGAAAAAATGATCCAAAAATTCATATGGAACCACAAAATACCACATATAGCCAAAACACTCTTAAGCTACAAAACTATTGCAGGTAGAATCACAATCCTTGACTTCAAGCTATACGATAGGACAGTGGTGGCAAAAACAGCTTGGTACTGGCACAAAAATAGGCCTGAAGACATCTGGAACAGAATAGAAGACCCAGAAATACCTTAACACACCTATAACCACCTTATTTTCAACAAAGGAGCAAAGCAAGTAAATTGGAAAAAGGATAGCCTTTTCAATAAATGGTGCTGGGAAACATGGACATCCACATGCAAAAAATTGAAAATCAACCCACATCTCTCAATATACACGAGAGTTAACTCAAAATGGATAAAAGATCTCAACATACAACCAGAAACTTTAAAACTTATAGAAGAGAAGATAGGCGATACACTCCATCATATAGGCATAGGGAAGTTTTCCTTAATAGGACTCCAATTGCTCAAGAAATTGCAACAAGAATAGATAAATGGGATTACATGTAATTAAAAAGCTTCTGTAAAGCAAAAGAAACAATGAACAGAGTCAAGGAAACCCCCACTGAATAGGGAAAAATTTTAGCATCTTATACATCAGACAAAGGTCTAAATACCAGAATTTATAAAGAATTTAAGAAAAAAATTCCTAAGAAAACAAATAACCCAATACACAAATGGGCAAAGGAACTGAATAGACAGTTCTCAAATGAAGAGGTCCATAAAGCCATGAAACACATGAAAAAATGCTCAATATCCCTAGCCATTAGGGAAATGCAAATTAAAACAACTCTGAGATTTCACCTTACGCCAGCAAGAATGGCCAAGATCAATAAAACAAATGACAACAAATGCTGGTGAGGTTGCGGAGAAAAGGGAACACTCTAACATTGCTGGTGGAGCTGTAAATTGGTCCAACCACTGTGGAAATCAATATGGAGGTATCTTAAAAAACTAAAAATTGATCTACCTTATGACCCAGCTATAACAATATTGGGAATTTACCCAGAGGGAGATGTGTCATCATACCACAGAGACACCTGCATCTCCATGTTCAATGCAGCACTTTTCACAATAGCAAGGATATGGAATCAACCAAAGTGCCCATCAACAGAAGAATGGATAAAAACACTATTGTACATATACACAATGCAATACTACTCAGCAACAACAACAACAAAAAGAAATAATGCCATTTGCAGCAAAATGGATGGAATTGGAGAAAATTATTTTAAGTGAATGAACACGAGCTCAGAAAAAGAAATACCACATGTTGTCACTCATGTGGGAGTTGAATCAAAATTATAAGAAGGAAAAAATCCTATACAAAGGTCAGATTATAATAAAAGAAAAAAGCTAAGAATGGTATTATTATAGATGGTCTAGAAAAGTCATATAGTAATTCTGACAATGTAAAAAGAAAGTTCACTACAGAAAAAGTTTCTGTCTTAAACAGAACTGGAATCCAAGGACATATAGAAAAGTATTACCGTAAAAAGACAAGTAAGTGCAAGAGAAGTCTTTGATGGGTATGTGTGTGGGTGGGACAGGGGGAGGAAGCACACAAGAGGGTAAGCAGGAATTTATATGTATAATGTACAACAAAATGCATATATGGAAATGTCACAATGAAAAGCATGTCAGGATGAATCACATTAAGGTGTACATTAAAAATTTCCAATTAAAAAAAATCAAAAGACACATTGCATTGGGAAAAACTGTGGCAAAAGACCTCTTTAAAGTGTTAAACAGGAAACATGTCACATTGAAAACAAAGGTGTGTCTGACTCATGCCATGGTTATTTTCAGTTGGGTCATATGGTTGGGAAAGCTGAACACTTAATAAGGGAGACAGGAGAAAATAGATGTTTTTTTTTTTTTTTTTTTTTTTTTTTTCGCGACTGTGGGTTGAACCCAGGGCCTTGCACTTGCATGCTTTGCAAGTGCTGGACCACTGAGTTGCACCCCCAGCCCATTTTTTTTTTTTTTTTTTTTTACTTTTTTGAGACAGGGTCTTGCGAAGTTACGCAGACTACCTCTGGTCTTGAACTTGCGATCCTCCTGCCTCTGCCTCCCCAGCTGGTGGGATTATAGGCGTGCGCCACCACACCTGGCTCAATAGATGTTTTGAATTATGTTGCTGGAGACAAATATTCAATATACCATGGACTGCCAAAAGAACAAACAGATCTGTCTGAAAAGAAGTGCAACTAGAGTACTCCTTAGAATCAAGGATGGCTAGACTGTGTCCTATGTTTTGGACATGTTGCCAGAAGGGACCAATCCCTGAAGAAGGACATCATGTTTGGGAGAGTGGCAGGTCAACAAAAAAAGGAAGACCCTTAACTAGATCCATTAACAATTGTCTGCAACAATTGGCTTAACAATTGGCTTAAACATAATAAAGATAGTGTGCCTGGCATAGAATTGGGGAGTGTTTCGTTCTGTTGTGCACAGGGTGGCCATGAGTCAGACTGGACTTGATGGCTCCTAACAACGTGTGCTAATAACTTCATAGCAGTTGTTTGTATAGCTCATTCAGCTTTTTTTTTTTTTTTTTTTTTCCCTGTCCTTAAGGACTTTGGCAATTTTTTTTTTTCCCTTTCTTTCTTTTCTGAGATAAACTCCTTGGGCTAACAAGAATTACCAGTATCAAAGCCTGGCATCAGAGCACATGCTGTAATCCTAGCACTTGGGAGGCTGAGGCAGGAGGATCAGAGTTCAAAGCAGTCCTGGTCTACACAGTGAAATCCTGTCTCAAAAAAAAAAAAAAAAGAAAGAAAGAAAGAAAGAAAAAGAAAAAAAGAATTACTAGTATCATATCTTAGTCATCCCTAAATATTTACTTTGAGGTTTGATTCAAAACCATGATTTCCACAGGAAGGATCCTAGAAATCCTGATTCCTGGAAGCAGAGATATCCACAGGTCTAAAGAGACTCTTTTTTTTTTCTTTTTCTTCATTAGAAATTTTTAATGTACATCATAATGTGATTCATTTTGACATGCTTTTCATTGTGACAATTTTCATATATGCCATTTGATAATAAACATTATTTATATAGGTTACCCCTTACCCTCCCCTATGCTTCCCCCCTCCCCCCTTCTCATCTAAGTTTCCCATCCAAGTCTTCTCTATCTTTTACTATATAGTATTTTTCTATATGTCCTTGGGTTCCAGTTCTGTTTAAGATAGAAACTTTTCCTGTAGTGCTCTTTGTTTTTATCTTGTTAGAACAATTACATGCGATTTCTAGTCCATTTATATTGACATCATTCTTATCTTCCCTCCCCCCCTTTTATTATGATCTGACCTTTGAGTAGGATTTTTTCCTTCTTGTAATTTTGAATCAGCTCCCTCATAGGAGTGAGAACATGTGTTGTTTCTCTTTCTGAGCTCGTGTTCGTTCACTTAAAATAATTTTCTCTAATTCCATCCATTTTGCTGAGAATGACCTTATTTCATTTTTCTTGATTGCTGAATAGTATTCCATTGTGTATATATACCATAGTTTTTTTATCCATTCTTCTGTTGAAGGGCACTTGGTTGATTCCATATCTTTGCTATTGTGAAAAGCGCTGCATTGAACATGGAGATGCAGGTGTCTCTGAGGTATGATGAACCATCTCCCTTTGGGTAAATTCCCAATAGTGTTATAGCTGGGTCATATGGTAGATTTATTTTTAGTTTTTTGAGGTACCTCCATATTGATTTCCACAGTGGTTGGACCAATTTACAGCTCCACCAACAATGTAAGAGTGTTCCCTTTTCCCCGCAACCTCACCAGCATTTGTTGTTTTATTGATCTTGGCCATTCTTACTGGTGTAAGGTGAAATCTCAGTGTTGTTTTGATTTGCATTTCCCTAATGGCTAGGGATGTTGAACACTTTTTCATGTGTTTCATGGCTTTATGGACCTCTTCATTTGAGAACTGTCTATTCAGTTCCTTTGCCCATTTGTGTATTGGGTTGTTTGGTTTTTGGGGGATTTTTTTCTTGAGTTCCTTATAAATTCTAGTAATTAGACCTTTGTCAGATGTATAAAATACAAAGATCTTTTCCCATTCCGTGGAGTTTTCCTTGACTCTGTTAATTGTTTCTTTTGCTGTGCAGAAGCTTTTTAATTTCATGGGATCCCATTTATCTATTCTTGTTGCAATTTCTTGAGCAATTGGAGTCCTATTAAGGAAATCCTTTCCAATGCCTATATGATGGAGTGTATTGCCTATCTTGCCTGCTATAAGTTTTAAAGTTTCTGGTTTTATGTTGAGGTCTTTTATTCATTTTGAGTTAACTCTCGTGTATATTGAGAGATGCAGATCCACTTTCATTTTTCTGCATGTGGATGACCATGTTTCCCAGCACCATTTGTTGAAGAGGATGTCCTTTTTCCAGTTTACTTGCTTTGCTCCTTTGTCGAAACTAAGGTGGCTATAGGTGTGTTGAGGTATTTCTGGGTCTTCTATTCTATTCCAGATGTCTTCGGGCCTATTTTTGTGCCAGTACCAAGCTGTTTTTGTAATCACTGCCCTGTAGTAAAGTTTGAAGTCAGGGATTGTGATTCCACCTGCATTAGGTTTGCAGCTTAAAAGTGTTTTGGCTATACGTGGTCTTTTGTGGTTCCATATGAATTTTTGGATCATTTTTTCTCTTTCTGTAAAGTCAGTCAGTGGAATTTTAATGGGTATTGCATTAAAACTATAGATTGCTTTTGGTAGGATAGCCATTTTTACAATATTAATTCTCCCTATCCAGGAGCAGGGGAGGTCTTTCCATTTTTTAGTGTCCTCTGCTATTTCTTTCTTTAATGTTTTGAAATTTTCCTTGTAGAGCTCTGAAGGGTCTTTGGTTAGACTGATTCCAAGGTATCTAATTTTCTGGTGGGTTATCATGAATGGAGTCTTTCCTGAAATTTCCTTCTCTTCTTGTTTGGAATTGGTATAAAGAAAGGCTATTGATTTTTGTATGTTAATTTTGTAGCCTGCAACTTTGCTGTAGGAGTTAATTAGATCCAGAAGTTTTCTGATTGAGGTTTTGGGGTCTTTCAAGTATAAAATCATACCATCTGCAAGTAAGTATAATTTGACCTCTTCCTTGCCAATCTGTATCCTTTTGATTTCTTTCTCTTGTCTGATTGCCCTGGCCAGATCTTCAATTACTATGTTGAACAGGAGAGAGAGGACATCCTTGTCTTGTTCCAGATCTAAGAGGAAATGGTTTTAGTTTTTCTCCATTTAATATAATGTTGGCTGTAGGTTTGTCATAAATGGCTTTTATGAAATTAAGGTATTTGCCTGTTATACCTATTTTCTCCAGTGTTTTTATCATGAAAAGGTTTTGTACTTTATCGAAGGCCTTTTCAGCATCAATTGAGATGATCATGTGGTTTTTGTTCATCTGTTTCTGGATATGTTGGATTACATTAATTGACTTCCGTATGTTAAACCAGCCTTGTACCTATGGTATAAATCCCACTTGGTCATGGTGAATAATCTTTTTCATATGCTGCTGTATTCTGTTTGCCAGAATTTTATTGAATATTTTTGCATCTAGATTCATAAGGGAGATGGGTCTATAATTCTCTATCTTAGATGAATCCTTTCCTGGTTTAGGTATCAGGGTGATGGTAGCTTCATAGAATGTATTTGGGAGTGTTCCC